>JAPMAF010001906.1:0-10307 GCA_026537445.1 Silvatares holzenthali | reverse complement strand
TATCGGGAAGTGGCGTGATGTTATGTATGTATGTATGTATGTATGTATGAACTGGCCAAATTGTGATACGTCTAGTTAGTTTTAACACGTGAAACCTTTTATTACGTAACATGAATAATCCAAATCCTTTCTCGTGAACAACAAAGTTTTAACAAAAATCTAACAAATACTACCCATATGAACAATAGGGAACCTGAAACAGAACGAAATCTAAACAGTCTACGAATAGAATGATACTCCATTCAAGAGCATGCACTAACTGCCTTAGAAACTAGGGTTCGATCCTAGGCCCCAGCCGATAACTGTCCTCCTTAGCAATTGTTGCTAAGGAGGACAGGACTCTCCTATATGGGAGCTCCTCATCTACCGTGCAGAAGAGAAAGATTTTTTTTAATTTAATGTGCTTACACACAAACATTATTTGCAGAGAACATCATAGTCTAAGCTTAAATCGTAAAGCCTAGAGCTGGAAGCTTCGTATAACATGGATCCCATTACAGAAATTGGAGAACCAATAAAGGAAAAGCATTAGTGGTGTCCTGCTTTTCGGAGAAAAACATTAAACAAAATACAGGCACTATAAAACTATTAATTCTCACTCATAACTCGAAATAAGGATGGTTTTAATTCGTTCATAGTAATTATAGACAATAACTTAAAATAACACATGTGAACAAAAATAATAAACAAAACATTAAAATTCTTAGCTCCACCATAGCCTGATGGCAGGGATTTCCTTTCTTCTCCATTGTCTCATCAGTAAGCCTCGTTTCAGCATACCCATACATATGAAACTTTCCCGGAAAATAATTTAAAACAAACTCAATTAGAATTTCGTAAATTGACAGCATATGTTTTCCAAGATGAATTTGCAATTAAAAATATTTTCCCCCTTCCGGTTTTGAATGATTCTATAATATAAAACTCTTATATTTGAATGATTCTATTATATACGTTATGGAATAATGTTAATTTCGCTAAACTAAAGTCATAAAAGCCGAAAACGAATTTCGACTGTCAAAACACAAGACCGTTTTATTTTAGGCACGATTATTTTCTAAGCTATTCATAAAAAATTGCCATACGAGAAAAAATGACTTGCATCTTATATTTATCTGAAAAGTACTTATTTAGCTTCAACTATTGTTACTCCATACATTGTACACTTCTCATGTTTCTTTATTTCTTCCTGCTCCCGCATTACATCACATTATATAAAGTTATAGTTTCAACATAGCTATCAAGCTTGTATGACATATTGAACGAAGTGACCTATTTATGAATGACTGATTTGTAACATGCATATCAAGTAAAAATAAAACACATTTTATGTATCATTATTATGTAACCTAATCCTTTCTGTAACAAAAGTTATCTAATTTAATAGATATCAAATCAATAAATTCAAATCTATGTACAACCTTTAGATAGCACCAACTATTATGGTATAATCTTAAATAAATAATTTAAATGCGAAATGTACCTTAGAATTTTTTTTTGATTAAATGTATCATTCATCAATATTTATCATTCTACATGACTTGGTTAAGAAATTATTACCAATTTTTTTATATCATTGGCATGTTGAATTTTGAATGTGATCAACTCTTTATTTAATATTTCTTATATAATGACATTCTTAATCATTCATAAGAAAATTGCTAATAATTTCTTAACAAAATAGCGTGAAATTATAAATATTAGTGACAATACATAAAATCAAATATTTTTCAAACATATAAATTATTAATGTAAGATTACATCATAATGATTGGTGCCACATTGCTTAATATATCTATCTATTAAGTAATATCAATTTGTAAAAAATTGTTGATTTGAATATTTGTCTGCGCAAAATCAGCAAAAAACGGACACATTATAGATTATCCAATTTCGTATTATAATGCGAAATTATAATACGAAATTGGATAATATATAATAAGTTAATTAATGTTAATGTGCCAAATAACAAAAAACATATATATATAAAATATCAGTGCAAAACACATTAGTCATCAAACTCCCTTTGAGTTGCTTAGTTTAAATATGCACTAGAATATTTCTTAGTAAATTAGCATTTAAAAAATATGAAAATAAATTTATTTTGATTACAGGTGTAGGTGCAGTGGTAAAGAATTTGCAGTCAAATACTTTTGAGTTATGTCATGGTGTAACATTTCTTTTGTCAATATTTTACATAAATAGTCTTGCATAGAATATTGGCATCTCACAAAACACAAACTAAAAGTCTTTGACTTGCGAGGCTTTGGCCAGTTTTCTCAGATCACATAGATGGTCATCAAAGTCACTATCGTAGGTATTACCATTATGGCAAAATTGATGGTGATTGTATGAAGGCAGAGATTGAAACCAATATTAACTTATTAAAATATTTCAAGTATTCAGAAAGTTTTATGAGTCCTTCCGCGATGTGCTCCACCATTTCCACAGACAGTTATAATAATGTGTGACTCGCTGTAAAATTATATTGAAATTCACAATTACGGTGATACATTTTGCAGTAACAAATTCCCATAAAAATTGACACCTTATGTTTCTTAAATAATATGTTTCATTTCTTTACTAGTCTAAGAAATGCAATTGCATATATAAAAATATTGTTTTTAACTATTTACATGCACAACTTAAAACAGCACTGTTGATATTTCAAATAACTAATTATAGTAATAAAATTTAATCAGACTTTTTACATTTTTTATAAGTTTATAGTAATTTTACCCTTGAGCACTACATATTTGTAATTAAATACCCAATGTTAGTTGATTTCGTCCTATTAAGATTTGTGTAACGGTATTATCAATATATTATATTGCTAAAATTTGTTCAATCTTTTAAATATTTGACTAAAGGAAAAGCATATTAAAATATGTATATAAACAATGAGAGAATACCATTATTTAATAAAAACCAAATGGTATATATTTATCTCTACATATCACAAAATATATATTGGAAGAAAAATACTTATCTAGGCAATAAAACATTCAATTTCATTAAATGCACAACATTCTTCCGTCCTTTTTAAAGCTATGCTGTTGCCACATATTGTTTTAATCTTATTTTAAGATAATTTGTATACTGTGTTACTTGTAAATAATATTAATTTCCACACAGAGTATTGTAATCCATTGATTGTCTTTTTCCTTATAGGTACTGACTAAGATTCCAGAAAACATCTTTTACTAAGGAATTGGTATATTTCATGAACAGTCTTTCTCATCACTGCCGTCTGAGCATTCCATGAATCCGTTGCAAACTCTGGTCGGTGGCAAGCACTCTCCAAGAGGGCAGCGATGTCCTCTGCACTTGTCTACATGGCGATGAAAGCTCCTCGTCTCTGAAACCTCCAGATCTCTGGTTGTATTTCTGTTCGAAAGGTTCTGCCTGCTGTGTGAATTATCTACTGATCTATCATCGTACATCTGCATGGTTGTTTGTACCCAGTTGACATAGTTGGCTACTTTTGTATAAACTCCAGGTCTATTAGCCCGTGCGCATCCATAGCCATTGCTAGTGACCCCATAAAGATACCATTGGCTGTCTTGTTCCTGAAATGAATGAAACGTTTATTTACAAAATCAATGTTAAGATTTAATATAGAGAAAATTTAATGTACAGATTTTTTTGTTCAGTATAATCTTATATTCTGGCATTGTTTAACTGATTTTCATTATAATGTGCATTTATATTTCAAAATGTTATTTTTTACCTGACACATTAATGGGCCTCCTGAATCACCCAAACATGCATCTCTTCCACCTCTATCGAATCCAGCGCAGAACATATCGTCAGTGATGCGATACAGAGGTAAAAACAAAGTTCGTTTGCGACACTCTCCAGTAGAAATTACTGGTAATTCCACTTCTTGCAATGTATCAGCTGTAAATGCATAAAATGAATTCAATAATGTTTAAATAAGACTTTATATAAATGCATAAGTTTAGATATTATTTTGTAAAATATTTATATTATTAAGGTAATATACTTACGGAAGATTCTTCCAACTTCAAAAAGTTGTCCCCAGCCTACAACAGTGCACCTCCTGTTATCATCCACCTCTGACCCTGGTGGTGGTAGGCATATAGGTCTTACATAATCACTAAATGCTACTTTGTTGGTTGTCTTTAGTAAAGCTATGTCGTTAATGAATCCGCTATCAATGTATCCAGGGTGAAGAATCACTGAAGATATAGGTTGCAGTTGTTCGTATGGTGATGGGAAAGTTGTACCCCGACGAAGAGCTCCCAATCTTGCTACCCAATAATCTTCTTGCGCACTGTAATTTAATTATGCAATCACACGATATAAAAAAAATCTTATTTGGCTATGGAGAGCCTAACAATTTAATGTAGTTTCGGTGTTTCTATGAGAATCTTTGCATTATGATTACAATTTGTTTCATGATCCTGCAGCTGATGCGTTAAAAATACTTAATTGTTAAATGTTTTCAAAGTAATTTACTTATTCTTATCACACAACATTTCTTGATATTGATTAATTACTTTATTCATGTTATTTGGTTATGAAAATTAAATATTATTATGAAAATGAAAATATTTATTCTGCTTTTAACATCATATGAAATATTACTCACTGATAGAAGCAATGTCCTGCAGAAATAAGCCACCTGTCGGAGATAAGCGTGGCTCCACACTGGAAATCTCCTTCTTTGTACAAAGCTGCTTGCCAAGGCCAGGCTCCAGCACCAGCGTTGCCCCCTCCGACAATCCTAGAATGCCGAGACAGCACACTGCTTTAAGCTCTCGTTATAAATGCTCTAATACCAGTTTTGTTCTTATCAATAAAAACCTAATAAATTACAAATATAAGGATTAATTTACCTCGCTTGCTGTGATGCAGCCTGCGGTCTCGCACCACACTGCAAAGTAGAGCAGACCACTTTGGCCACTTGACCACGGCTGCATCCCGATTTTCTGAATGCTAATCCGCCACGCCCTCCATTCCCTCTACTACCATAATGCAAGGAAAAATATTGCTTGTCTACTTCAGGACTCTCTTCAATCACACGATCTATATTTTCATAATCACTGAAACATTATAAAATTCATTAAAATAAGCTCAACTTCGATGAAACTTTGTCTTGATAATGATTCTGCATAGATGGCTTCATTAAAATATTTGAATCTGCAGTTACTATATGCAGAATAGCAAGAAAATTATTATTTAATAAATTTTAAGTAAGAACTCAAAGTTATTAGTATGTATAAGTATTATAAAATTGTCTGACAATTGAACTGCTTCAGATAAAGAAATTTGAATGTAAATGATGACACATACTATAACTATAATGAATCTGTGATATTAGTTCTGATGAGTATTATGCATTGTTATAAGATGTATCCTAATATTATAACTCAAAATACACTTATAAATATTATGGGATAAAATATTTTAGTTACTCACACAAAAGTCATTGCTCTGCAAACCGCTCTACCGAGATCGGCTATTTGCAGTGTGCTCTGTGATCTAGCTATCACTTTATCAAAATTTTGTATACATAATCTTCCCCAATGCCCTTGCTTTTGTACCATTATATAGCCTAAAAAGTATAATGAGTAGCAATATAATTACATTCATTTGAAGATATATTTGATATTATTAGGTGTAAAACATTTCTTATACCTTCTTTACTATATGGGTATGCTTGTGCATCTTTTTGTGACATGGCTACGGTAACGCATTGTCTTTCGTCATCCCCTTGGGGACAATCTTTACGACCGTCACAGACTTTATCTTTGTCTATGCATTGCCGAGAATTTGTGCACACATATTGATCAGGAGTACACCATTCTATAAAAAATATTAAATATTTTATTCATTGCATATTTTAAAGTTGCGATAAATCTAAAAGAAACTTAATAATTACCACAGTTGTTTTCATCTGAGTAATCCCAGCAATCCAAGACCCCATCACATATTTTCCTAAGTAGAAATTGTGACTTCAAGTAATCTGCACACGTGCAATCTGCCTCGTCTTCCCCTTTTGGGCAGTCTAGCAGCCTGTTACAGCGAGAGGTCTCTGGTAAACATTGTCCGTTTGAGCACTGCACCGTTAAGTTGTCACGAGTACAGTCATCTAAATTCAATCCAACTCTTTCAGTTAACCAAATTCGTGTTACATTGTATATTTTATACATTTAATATAGCAAAGAAGCTTACCTAACTCCTTGATTTGTGAGAGTTCATGGAAAACTGGTAATGCAGGTTCACTGAAATATTTATTTATTTTCTTTTCGTCATCCTTAAAGTTTCCAGGTATTTTGTTAAAAGTTTTTGTAAGAATTTTGAAACCTGCATTATTGACATTGTAATTAGAGGACACAGCTTTAGTCGAGATGACAGTTTCATCTGGAACATTTTCACTTCCAAAAAAAGTATGATTGTGGGCATCAGTTATCGTAGCAATGTTAGCTAGACCTTTCAATTTATCATTGGTCAAAGCGTCCCCTAAATTTCCAGATGTGGCTGATGAATTTCTTATTTTGCTGAGGGACATATTTTTAATTATATTTAATATATCTTCGTTGGTAAGTACTATATTATTTTCAGTGGTTAAATGAAATTGTTCTTTTGTTTGTTCTATTTCATCGGAGTTGTTGCCTTTAAAACCATTTTGAAAGATTATGCTTTGGGTATAATTCACAAAAACCATTTTGTTCTTTGGAGAAAAATCTCTGTAACTTTCGATTGGTGCTACAACTGATGGAACAGTTGTTCCTTCATAAACTGTAGAGTTTTTAAGTTCTTTTATTATTGTTTTTACTTTTTCAGTAAGTTCAATCGCTTGCGAAGATGGATGAGTCAAGAAAAACTCAGCTGCTGTTGGTAAAACAAATGTTCTATTACTATTTTCAAAAGCCTTTTCTACATTTTCTTCAAGAGTAGTTTCTTCGGATGAATGAGTTTTAGGCAAACGAAATTTTTCACTAATGTCTACTCTTTTCGGTTGCTCTCGTATTAAGTCATGAACATTCGTTTTATCATTTATTTTTTCATTGATATTACTTTGGATGGCGGATGAATTCTTTTCGTAATAATTTTCTGAAGAAGTTTTTATGTCGTTAGTGTAACTAATTGAAGTTACAATTTCAGTTTTCCAAGCTGTTTCAGGATCGGCGGTTGTTAATTCTAATGTTGAATTTACATCAAGGTGGCTTGGATAATTTTTTTCATCTAAAAAAGTAACGTTTTCACCATTTTTAACATTATCACTCAAAAGTGTTAAGTTTTTTGGTTGTAAAATGTTTATAAAGCTTTTCATTTCACCTAAAAAAGGAAATGTTTTGTCATTTGTAAAACTCCTGCTTTCATCCCCATTGTTTGGAATTTTGGGCCTGGGTCGTAAGGGCCGACCAATCCCAGAATTAGATTTCACTGGTAGAAGTGTTGGAATTATCACAGTGGAACTCGATTGTGCTGTTGAAGGTTCTTTTAAGAGCAATTCTTGTAACGGCATATCAACCGGTTCGCTCGATCCTTGGCCATAGTTAGATGCTGGCTCAACGTTTGCAGCAACGCTCGGAGGAAGAAAAACATTATTTATTGGTGCCGTATTAATTCTTGTCGGTCGCCTATTAGGAACTTTGATAATGTCATGAATTTTTTCCGGAGTTGTAGAAATTTCACCATTTGGCTCAATTATTTCAGATAATGGTACATCATCAATTCGGCTAGCAGCTTCTAAAGATTCTATATTAGATGTTTTCTGTTCCACGTCTCTAGCTGGCTCCACTTCATTTGGAGGACGTCTTAAAGATGCAGCTAATTTTGTAAAGATTGTAGTTATGTTTTTCAAAATACTATTCATGTTCTGTAAATTGGAGAGATTTGGAGAAGTGTCGTTTTTGACTGGTCTTAATGTTTGATTTTCATTCTTCGTTACAATTGCTTGTAAAGTTTCGTTAAATGATTTATTTGGATTTGTTTTACTTTTAGAGTGTTCAGTGCCAGTTTCATTTACTAATTCCCACTTCATTTCATTCGCGAAAAAGGATGGGATATTCTTATCATTATTGTTATTTGTTATATTTTCAGTTGAAGGTAAATTTGTAAGATCTGCTTTGTATGGCATATCTTGTGCCTCTTGATCTTCAGGTTTTTTAACATTGTGAGAAGAATTTTGCTTCCTTATTATTACACCTCCATTTAAATTGACATATTCGTCTGTTTCCGAATTACTATAAGGCTCCACATTTATCGAAACTGTTGATAGTTTATCTTTCAGCGCAAAGTTATTTTGATGTTTGATTTCAGTATTATTTTCGGGTTGTAAATTTATTGAACTTGTTGAAGTTTGCTCAGTTGGAACAGCAACTTCTTCGTCTTCTAGATTTGAAATTAATTTGTTTACAGGCAATGGATGAGGTATTGGGTATCTGGAACCTAATGTTTGGGATCCCTTGAAAGATGGTGATAATTCTGGGTGACTGAAACTTGTATACACAGGGGCTGGTGCATGAATAGAATGTGTTTGAGAATTCATCGAAGGATTTGTATTGCCCATTAAATAACTATTATCTATATGACTCTGATAGGCTGAATCTGTCCTTATGTTAGATGAATAGTCATTTGCGTCAATGACTCCCTCCATAGTAGAAATGTCTTCAGCTACTTCTGCAATGCCAACTCTATCTTCTGCATCTACATCAGAATCAATTGGCTTATTCAGATCAACTGTACTGTATGCTTCCCCTGGTTGAATTGGTCTCCAAGGCTCTTGATCTATATATGCGGGTACAGCGAATAAAGTATCTAGTTTTGGAAGATCTGAAAGTTTGTCTTTCGTGTCCACATCAATCCCAAGATTGCTTACAATTTCTGTTGTTGCTTTGGTCGCTTGTTGACTTGCAGTAGATTGCTCAACGGTTGTTGGAGTCGTTGATTTTGTAGAAATGTGTTTTACAGTTGACTTCGTAGACGTTAAAATAGTCTGTTTACCCGTCTCCGTTACTATTGTTTTACGTGTCGTAAAAGATTCCTTGTTTGGAGGTTTAATCGTTGGCCTTTGTGGTTCTTTGATTGAAGTTTCCAATTTCTTCTTGTTTTCTGTAATATCTGCTTCGGTTTTGGTAATTTGGAATGACCCTTGAATTACTGGCAAATCTTCGATATTGATATCAGGCTCATCGTTGAAAGGTTTGCTTTTGACAGTGGGAGGTGCGCTACTCGTTGGTGTCACAGCGGTTTTTCTAATAACTCCCATTCGCGTTTGCAAAATTTTCTCTTTGGTATTTTGTGACGATATCGGAAGGGAAGTCTTACTCTCCGTTGGACTCTGCATGTCAGGCGCGTCAGCCTTGAAAGCGTGTTCGTTATCTCTCTTGATTGAAATTGATGCAGGATCAACGTTCAGTTGACGCAAATGGGAATTCTTTGCGACTGAATTTTCGACTAAAATATTCAAAATTAATTCTTCCAGTTCTTCAATTGGTCTGAAAATAAAAATGAATTTCAGTCAATAAATTGAAGCTGTTTAATTAATATAAGTTGATATTTTTAACAAAGAGCGGAAACTACAATTATTTATACTACTCGTACAATTAGCAAAGTAATTACTTGTATAAATATTTCTACACATGTACACACATAACACCTAACCATTTCTCGATAGAGGTAGGCAGAGAGAATGGAGCACCACTTATCTCTGTCCTGATACACGATCCTTGCTTCCTTCACGTTCTTGCATTTCATCATACATCACGACAGTTATTGTGGCTCCTAACATTGCCTGGATTAAGAAGTTAAGAAACATGCTCCTGTCCAGTTTTTTAGGCTTTCCACGCACTGCTCTTCCACTAATATCCATACTGTAGATCTGTTTTAATATTCTTTCATTCACCATTCGCTCAACATATCCAAACCATCTCAAACATCCAACATTCATTCTGTTTATGATTGTTACTTTTAATTGTCATTCTTCTCTGATATTTTCATTTCTTATCCTGTCACTCAGGGTCTTTCAGCGTATTCTTCGTAATGATCCACTGCATTTATTCTGCTTTCGTCCTTCTTATACCAAATATAAATATTTCCATATTTAGGAATAACCAACTGCTGTCCCACCACATACCCGTATTGCATCTGGAAACGAATTGAGTTTCCTTGTCAATACGCCCGTCAGTTGAAATTAAATAACTCGTTAACCAAACGAGAGAGTAGCCCGGAAGGAGCTCTCAACTTCATGGCCCCGCACTTTTAGTGCTAAAAAGAGCAATCGATAAGGGCATCGAGAAGATACTCTTACGGACTGCGAAATAATCATCAGA
>JAPMAF010001905.1:0-10307 GCA_026537445.1 Silvatares holzenthali | reverse complement strand
AATATAACACACTGCATTTGACATCTGTCACTCAAACAACATGGCCGCAATAAGCTGTCAAAGTTTGAGCGTCCCTATTGGAAAACCCTATATATGAAGTCGCGTGTACCAGTACAAATACACACTGTCTCGAGAATTTGATTAAATATTACTGTACACAGCTTCTTTGGGCACATCGATCAAATAACGGCGAACGAATTAATACTAATCCTGTATGGTATACTGAAGAACGATTCGAAATGATGTACTCAATAATCAAACATTCTTATTAATCCGTTGTTACCGGTTGAACTGGCGCTTATTGGGTCCAGTGCCGCCATCAATCATTTTTGTTAGTATAGCATCTCTAATGTTAGCAGTTTCGCATTCAAATAGATAACCATCATTATCTTAAAGTAATGGTAAATACATATCACTTTGATTGTTGAATGTTTCGATGGTCTATAATCTGAATATTATGTAAATGTCTTCTGCTATAAAAAGTATCGAAATTAATTTTTTATCAGACATCACGATACCGCTGTCTATCTGGACCTATAACATTCAGTGCAGTTGCACATTTATAACAGGAGAGAAATAAAATCTGGACATTTAATTCTAGCCACGAAACATGGACAAATTCGGTTGACGTGGCGTGGCTAAACGGTGGTATTGCTTCAGGGCGATATAAGATCTACTCCTCTTTACTAGCCCGGAGTAAAAATATGCATTGTTATGAAACTTCATTTACGTTTTCCTTTATCACAATCACATATTTATTATATAAAATTCGACATGTTTCGGCTATTAACTGACAATTTTCACGAAATAGTCAGTTTATGACCGAAAAATTTTGGTTTACATAAAGGAAATCGTTAAAAAAGTTAACAATAATGAACTAGAACTTTGCAGCGCCCTTTAGGTGATATTCTCACGAAAACGGCGCTATATAAATTATCCACGTTAATAATAATAATAGAAGTTACCGAGAAAGTGGTGAAATATACATTGCTGTTTTTTAATCTATTTTTGTTTTTTGAATATATCTATATTTATCTTATACATTTTTATTAATATACTGAATCGAAAAATAATTTTTAAAAATTTTCGTTCCAGCACTAAATCAAATGCCCTAACCCCTAGACCATCTTTTTTTCCGTCATTTCCCCATTCATCGAAGCATCCAACCTACAACGTCTTGTGCAAAACGATTCAGTGGGAGGAATTTAAGGGAAGACAGACAGAGAGAGTGCAGCTGCAGTGTTTTTTTTACTTCTATAATCCTCTTCAAATATACACAAATACTAAAATAGAGAGAGAACTTCTTTAAGCAAAGTAATTAATATCAAAATGCAAAATAACACAAATAAGGATTTCCACGCAACGTTGTTTTAGTTGTTTCTTGTGTTTCCAATACTTCTTTAAACAATGTTATATATTTTTACAAACATTTGTCATGCCTAAGTCAAAAAGCTTTGGGTAGTCATGTCGTGTTGTGATTTTTTGTTTGTCAACGTTTCGGCCCACATTGCAGTGTCTACCTTCAGGGTGAGTCTGTCTGTCTGAAAGGTTAGCCTGAATTTTCACACAGACAGACTCACCCTGAAATGGACACTGCAATGTGGTCCGAAACGTTGGCAAACAAAAAATCACAACACGACGTGACTACCCAAAAGTCTTTGACTTGCGAATCTCTTGGTCGTGAAAGCTCACTATAATATTTATTTGTCATGTTGTCTACACTATTTTGTTGTAATTATTAATTATGTTTTAAGATGATATGAATGTACAAGATGTTTTGGTCGTAAATAATAACTATATTTAGCTTAAATGTACTTAATTTGTAAAGCGTTTTAGGATGATTTTTAGTCACGAAACAGCGCTATACAAATCATTCAATAAATAAGTAAATAATATCTTATAGCCATCAGAATACAATATAGTTTTAACGGCATTTAATTGGTGTTGGCTTTCACAAGAAACGTGTGTAGTACAACGAGCAGATATGGTAATTCGCAGTGTAATCTTATTTAGTCATTGATCTTGGCTTTTATGTATTGTAATTAGTTGCCTCCTTTCTGGTCAGTCTATTATAGCATACCTAGTTCGTTTTATCCATGAACTATATTTGGAAATGTTTTCAAGAAAACGAAGTGCTTGTCTAAATGATTTCTGTTCTGCCTTGCGTGAAATACAAGTTTACGTTAGTTACACCACACATGTTTCATACGTAACGTTTTTCAATATTTATGAAAATATTAAGAAGGATGAAAGCAGAATAAATGAATAAAATCCCTGAGTGCTAGATTAAGAAATGAATCAGAGAAGATAGTCAATTAAAAGTAACAATCATGATCAGAATGAAAGTTGGATGTTTGAGATGGTTTGGACACGTTGAGCGAATGACAAATGAAAGAATGGTAAAACCGATCTACAGTGCGAATATTAGTGGCAGAGCAGTGCGTAGAAGGCCTAGAAATACTTGGCAGGAGAATGTTTCTTGCCTTCTTAACGGAGGCAATGCTAGAAACCACAATAAGCGTCGGGCGTGTATGACAAGATGTATGAAGTGGAGGAAGCAAGGGTTGTGTGTCAGGACAGAGACAAGTGGGGCTCTATTTTCTCATACCCCAATAGGGAAATGGTGTGATGTTATGTATGCATGTATGTAAAAATAATAGTCGTACCTTCTAAAACAATTATAAAAATAATATTGTTTTTTGGAACTGTCACAAATTCATTGAATTAACTGTGTTAGTAAGAATGTTTAATATGCAGTAAAATAATAATTTAATATACAGCATATGGTGTAGCTCAGCCTCGTATTGTCGGTCCAAGGTATATCTGGATCACACCCCTTTCACAATTCAAAAAAGTTTCCAATTGGTCATTCACCTTCAGGACACAACATAGCACGTTGGTGGAACTCAAGAAATATGGGGGTCATTGTACATACTCGTAATATACAATATTTTATTTATAAAGAAATTATGTATGCAGATTTGCTTTTAGGTTTCTTACAAGCGAAGTATGCAAAATAAATATTTATATTACGGTAAACAACAGAACGAGTTACACTAGATTTGCTTACTGGATCGTCCAGAATTGGTATTACACTTCGCGTTACAAATTACAACCAAGTGCAACGTATAGTATTACATAATATTATGTACGACCACCGGTATTTAGCTGGCTTACGCTCGAAGGCCGCGACTATGCAGCTCTCATAATCTACAAGAGTTATAGCACTCCGTAATAGGACTCTACTATAAAGTATTCCACCAATCATTAGCTCTAATCTGCAATCTATATTCCAGCAGTACTCGTATTTCAGTAGCTATAGAATAATGACCGCCAAGCTTCTGAAGTTTCTGCATTTCGATAAAATATTTTTTACTCAACGTTAAACTACTAGTGAGGTAATTGTGTCTAATTTGTTGATTACCAATCATCACGAAATATGTTAGAGAATTTTAGACGCTACACGACCGAAGGGAAAAATTCTCGCATTCCTAAAGGTAGAGATGCCAGATTAAATTTCGGTTTGAACATGTTGAAATGGTTGGGTATCACATTTTAAGTATTGTCGTAGACTTAATCGGTCTCGTGGTCGTGTGGTTAAAGGAACTTGACTAAAGCGTTGGAGGAACGCTGGCGGTCGCGGGTTCGAATCCCGCCGGAGTGAAAAAAAATGTATATAAAAATGCATTTTGTGAATATACATTTTTAAATACATTCGTATGCTGTTTTTAATATTATTTTGAAGTGTATTTTTACTTACATATTTTTAAAAACTGAATCGAGAAATGCGTTATTAAATTACTATTTTTAACTCCGCCGGGATTCGTACCCGCGACCTCCAGCGTTCCTTCAACGCTTTAGTCACATATCTTAACCATTCAACCACAAGGCCGACAATTAAATTAGGAATCCCACATTTGAATCTGTGCTTTTTTTTGGTTTGTGTGCATTTCTTGAATTGAAATGTTTTATGTGTTGTTTTAAGATTTTAATAAAGCATGTGAGGAAGACGGGATGGATAGAGAAATTTAATCAGAATCATTTAAAGATAGTAGTAAGTGACAAATCGACATCAGTGGCCATGAATCTCTGCAAAGATTTCGGGTATGCGGTGGACCTCTCACTCTATGAATCCTATCGATTCAATTAAATTAGACATCCTACCAATTTCACAATGAAGTCCAAAAGGAGAACAGTAAATTAAATTGGCCTATCTATCTATGAGTGCCCGAATGGCAGTACATCGGTTGGTGGATGGCTCTGTCCGCAGTCGTAAGAATCGCAGAGTATGCATGAGGAGATATATGAACGTGGATGAAGCAAGAGATGTATACCAGGATAGAGTGGTGTGGCGCTCGATCCTCTCTGCCTACCCCTACAGTGAAACGACCTTAAATCGAAAGATGATTGTACTTTTTTCTTGTTTGCTGCCATTCTGTAAAATGCACGCTTCACGTATGTGGCAATAAGAACAGGCATGTCAGGCAGTGCCTAAATATAGTAATTACAATTAGATAAGTGCTAAAGTCGAGATTAATCACGACCTCTCGCTTTCTGAAATTCAATATTTAATGTTAATATTTAGATATTGTTATTTTTTACAAACGAGCTCATGACACGAATAACCTTGCTGTATTCCATGACGCCATGGTTCCAGTAATATTGCACATTTATAGCTAACTCAGTGTTTAAAAAGCCATCAATCTTAATTTTCCTTTTTTTGAACGGCGTTGAGCAATAACGTTATGTATTTCGTATTTTGCTGAGTAATTGTTCAAAGGATCAATCGATATAATATCCTTTTGCGCCTCCATCTCAATCATATTAAATTATGTTTTTAAGAGTGAAGTATTTGGATCTAATGACCAGTTTTGTTGGCCCCGTGGTCAAGCGGTTGGGACACTTGACAAAAGCGCTAGAGTCCTGTCGGAGTGAAAAATTATAATTTAAAATGCATTTTTCGATTAAATTTTTAAAAATATATATGTAAAACATATTAAAAGACACCAAAAAAATACATTTAAAAACGTATATTCACGCTGGACTAGAAAAGAATGGTAGATCTTGTATCACCCTAGAGCAATACCTCTCTTCATTCTATCAATAACGCTTGCACCCGCTCCACTCTCTTTCCTTATATCTGAATTCCTTACTCTGTCATACACTGTTTTACCACACATTCTTCTAAGAGATCTCATCTCAACGGCATTTATTCTCTCAATCCTTTTCTGCCATGTCCACGTTTCACTTCCTTACAACAAATAAATAATCTATTTATAAAATGTTATTTACGGCGCCTATTTAATATTTTGCCATCTTGGCTGCAGCGATCGATTCCTTTAAAACGTCTCATTGGAATGTTCCAATAATTGCTTACTTTATCAGCCCGATTGCATCCTTGATTGACTGGATGGTATCAGGGCAGAATACGAGTATGTACGCGTATACTGCGAGCCAGGTATGCAAGGTCTTTTCTATCAATCTATTTTAATTGGCTCGCCAGTCCTGCTGCCATCCATGTCCTCCGGTGCTCGCATTAAAGAGTGAGTATGCTCTACCGTGTCTTTCTTTCAACAAATTCTTGGAGGCTTTATTGCCTACTCTATTCAATAAGTTCATATTTTACTTTTTGCTGCTTTATTTACTCGCGGTCGGATATTCAATTACGCAAACCTCAGAACATTAAATGGTTTGCCAGCTAGCATTTTTCATAACTTATTTTATATTGTGTTCTTTTATGCTTTTGAACGTTTTATTTGTATTTTTTTCTGAAGTTAATTGAATCAAATCATGTTTATCTATTTGCAATTTAAATAATTCAACTAAAATAAATGAATTATACATTTTACCAGAATATTTCAAAGATTTACCAGAATATTTTAAAATATAATAAGTAAAATATAAATACGAATATTTATTTAGAAATATAGAAACGTATTGTTTTTTAAAAACACAATCAATAAAAAAAAATTATATGAAAAATAAATTACCAAGATATAAATAACTTATTGAATCGTGAAATTAAATATTCATTTAATACTATCTTATCACATATGACATCTACGGAAAGTAAAATGAGTTACGTTTTATCTTAGCAGTAGATAGAGACGTGGACGTATTCAGATTGTTGAGAAAAATGTGCGGAAAAACTGAGTGCTGAGAAAATATCTGAGAAAATACCAATTAAAAGTAACAATCATAAACATAGTGAATTTTGGATGTTTGTCATAGTCTAAGCATGACAAGCGAGTGGTAAATGAAATGATAGTAAAACACATCTAAAGTGCAATTTTAGTGGCAATGCGGTGGGTTCCAGAAAAACTTAGCAGAAAGTCGTATGTCGTACATCCAAAAGTTGCGCTAGTCCAAGACTTTTGAGTAGTTATGTCCATCTTTAGTAAAAAATACTGAAGCTACTTTATAATACCTTGTGCCTTGTGTACCTTGTGCCGAACGGTTCAAATTTTAAAACAGAAATTACTAGAAAAGCTTACATTAAACCCGATATCACACTTAAGTACCAGTTATGCTTCAGATGAAACTGAATACAAAGACCGTCAACATTTAAAAAAAAAACATAACAATGAACCGAACGTTAAATTTAATCCGAAATGTTGTTCAACTATTTTTTTAAAGCTGTATATTGAACCCAATGCAGTGCCGGCCACGTAATTATATCCTGTTTTTTATGTATTTGACGAAACATTAATTATTTTTTTCTGATATATCGCAAGCTAATCATGCGAGCGAGTAGTGCTGGCTTTTAATTAACTCATAGCACGATCATTCAATTTATTATATCCTTTTGAAATGCGATATTTTCTCTTTCGTTTTTAAAATTCACCGCACCACTGAGAGAAGGCTGCCTAAAAAGAGGATATATAATGATCCGTATCCGTCTGCAGATGATGCGACTATATTCGCAGAAAGTGCGGAATTACTGGTCATGAGTAGTTTCTACGAATGATGCATTGCAGTGATATCGTAGGAAAAAGTTGTGGCGATCCGTAATGGAGTTGTTAACTCGCTATAACTGACAGAATAAGATCAGAGGATTGAAAATATCAATCATTTCACATTACTGTACTTGTAAATTGCTCACCATTAAAGCATATATTATGTTTTCATGATATCTAACATACTCTAAGAGTACTAATGCCGTCTTCTATCATCTTCAACTACATAAAAAAATTTACTGCTGGCGCAGTCATAATATATCGCGATCTGTCAGGTGAGCAAAAGCCTACACAATTAAAACGGCGTAAAATTGTATAATACGATTTTTTTATCTTATACTACACATGAGACACCACAACACCACCATCCGTTTGGGACTGTAACATTGCAATTGTACAAGTAAATGCTATGTAGCAGTCGGAGAAAATCTGGTAATTCAGTTCATGTCACAAAACATGGATAAATCCATTTCACGTGGTACTAAACGGTTGTATTGCTCCAGGGCGATACAAGATCTATCACTCTTTTACCAGCCCAAAGTGAAAATACAATTTTAAATGCATTCGTTCGCTGTTTTTTTTTATTTTTATTTTTTTAAATATATTTTTAAAATCTGAAACGAATAATGCATTTTTATTTATTTTTTCTCTCTGGCGGGACTCGATCTCGCGACCTCCAATATTCCTTCAACGCTTCAGTTAAGTGCCTTAACGACGAGGCTGATTATAATACAACGCTTTGTTTGTAACATTTATTTCCATGGCCATGTTTCTTCCAGCTACGAACAGTCATCATAGTTATGTTTAAATCAACGAGACGAAATTTACATACCATATCTACAATCATCAATATTCTTAATGCGCAAGTGTTTATTCATCATTAGTTGATTTCTTCTAAATACTTTCATCGCACCATTCCCATAGCACAATGTCTAATAAAAATATTTCACTTTTTCTTCGTTAACTTGGTGGTTCTCCATTGTTAATAAACCTATTTAGTGTTTTCCATTATCACAACCATTATAATTATTTTATAAAATCGACATGTTTCGGTTATAAACTTACCATTTTCTAAGATGTCTTTGAATAATGAATTATAAACAAAAAAATATGCTTAAAATTAAAACAATACTAATAATTATTGTAACATTTTCTTTGTTATGATTCAAAGCCATCCGTGAAAATTTACGGTTTATGACAGAAACATGTAGAATTTAATAACATAATATAGAAGTTGTGATAAAGGGAAACTAAAAAGAAGTATTCTAATAAATATATACTTAAAATATTCTAATATTCCACTTCGCTAACTTTTTTTTCAATACAGTTTTAAATATTTTGGGGAATTTTTGTGATAAGCTCTTACAAAATCTGACAATGCGCACCCTTGAATATTTCTGGCATTTCTCAACTGGTCATATTTGTTAAACAACCGTATAATGGTCTTGACACTTAATGGTCTTGACACTTATCTGTGACAAGTACACTCAACCGTACATTCGGCTTCTTCTAAAGCAATTATTTTTTCCTTTCAACAATTTCAATTCGAACTGATGCTGGGTACATTATTTAGTTTAAATATTCTACTATTATTAAAAAAAGTGTTCATCTGCATCCTAAGTTGTAATACAGGGAGTGTTAAAGAAGTTAGAGACGAAGAAAGTAAGCTATAAGACGAAGGGAATATAAAAATCCGAAACAGACAATTTTTAGCTGACCCGTTGGTTTGACTGTATTAGGTTTGGCTGAATTAGCTTGACCCATTCGAAATTAATGATGGTATAACAAACTTACCATTCCCACCTTTCGCCATGCTCCAGTAACTGAAGGTCAGTTGTGGGCGTTGGACTTTAATCGAACGAATGGTTCGCTTCGCATTTTTCGTACCAATCCTACATATCAGAAATATACTTCCGGTCAAAAGTTTCCAAGTACATCACACAATCTTTTCTTTTCTGTGCAAAGATGTGGCGCTTGTCTAACGAGTGATCTAGAAGAAGTGTCGAAATAATATTTCTACATTATCTTATATACATAAGACTTATGACCGCCCGTAAAGGATAAATATTTAAAATAAATGGACAAAGACAGCATTGATCGCACCGTATTTTCTACTTCGGTTACTTACTTAGATATGACAAGTATTAGCTACGGACTATTGAAGAATCGATAAGTATTGGAAGTACAAAAACTTTGATTTTTATGCAACCTTTGTCCGTAGTTGAGTATAAGAGTTACTGCTACCCATTTTCGGCTGAAAAAGGAATGAATACAGTTAATATAAAATGATCTCCAACGGACAACCCTCCATGAGGTTCTAAAATGATATTTATAATAATATACATTTATATTACGCCATTTCGTAGATATAGTTCACCACGATGGCGCTCGAGCTGACATTATAAGTTAGCATTAGTATATAAAATAATATCAACAACCTCTATAATCAGAAATTCAAATCGTATAACGTTTTTAAATTTGAATGCTTTTCATTCGCTCTAAATAAAAAAAATATATAATACGAAATGATAATTACATATTTAAAATACAGCAGCTTTGGAAATCTATCATGCCTCTGATCATAAGGGAATGATGACAGACTGAAGAAGTAATCATTTTGATGTATTCATGATTCAAGAACCGATATCGATATTTTCCAAATGGTACGTAGTAAATCAGACGCCACATAGATCATTACAGTATTTGATTTTATTTTACGAGAACAAGTGTAGCTCAAGTATTTTATTGCACAATAAGCGTTAGCGATGTAATCACACGGAATAAATCATCACTTCTAGACACAAAAATGCATACCGGATCTCTTTCAAGTTTCGTTTCACTAAATGCATACATAGATACCACATCGGCCTCACTTCCTTCAACGATTGTGAGCCATGGGGATTGAATGAAGGATGGTTTATTTAATATGTTGTACTTCGTGGGAATGCTCCCACGGCTGTGGCATTGTTCATCATGGCACCATGGTATGCCGCTGTCTATACTTTACAATATGTAGTACACTGCTTTACTATACAAGCATCAATTCACCTGTAAAAAGCCTTCAGGACGTATAGATGTAACGTGCTTAAAACCAGTAACGGATTCATGTAACGGCAATAAGTGTATACAAACATACATACATTACATACGCTATTTGCCAATAGGGGTAGGCAGAGGAAATGAAGCACCATATGTCTCTATCCTGACATACGATACTTGCTTCCTTCACGTTCATGCATCTTCTCATACATGCACGACAGTTGTTGTGGTTTCTAACATTACCTACGTTAAGAAGTTGAGGAACATGTTTCTGCCAAGTTATGTTCCTCAACTTCTTAGCGTATATAACTA
>JAPMAF010001904.1:0-10308 GCA_026537445.1 Silvatares holzenthali | reverse complement strand
GTCAGGATAGAACTAAGTGGCGCTCCATTCTCTTTGCCTACCCCTATCGGGAAAAGGCGTGATGTTGTGTATGTATGTATGTATTGTTTGGAATAAATTACCGTGAAGTAATCGCAAAATAAATAAACACGGGATATTTGGGAAGTGAAGGCATGAGACATAGGAGCCCAAAAAATCATAGTATGACTATTATAACCAAATTTTGTTGGATGATTGTCTGAAGGTGGAACAATCGCAGAGCATGCATGAAGAGATGTATGAACGGGAATGAGGTAAGAATATGCAATACGCACGCACGATTTATAAAAATGATTATTACCAAGTCGGAAGAAATTAATTCAAACTACTTGACACGCGTGGTATTTCGCTATTTTAAAATACAATATGTATACTGTTTCTGCATTAGCCTTTACGATGTTAGCGTATCACCAGTGAAGCATCAAATGAAGTATTGGTCTTCATATGGTCCACCATCAGTGATATTTGACATCATTGCTGCTTTGAAAAAGTAAAGCAACTCATTGAGATGACTCGTATACTGTAAAACTGTATGTAATATTTTTCCATTTCTTAAATTTTTAATCCTTCAAACATTCATCTTTGATACGGGATTTATTTAGTTTAAAATGTTCGCACGGTGGCTATATCCAACCGCAAAGGGTTAAGAATTGGCATCAGACAAATTTTTGCAATGATTTCAGATCATTTTAATCTTGTTTACATTCTTGAGAATGGTCGGTAAATGACCGAAGCGTGTAGTATATCATTTAACACGTGTGGTTTTGGCAAAGTGAAACTAAAGTATTCGATTTCGAATCGGACAATTATCCTACAAATTTTTTTAGATGAGTAAATACTTGATGAATTTTGCATTAAAAAGTTATGATTATCCATACTGAAATGTGTCTTTGGGATTGTTTTACTCGCATGATAATTTTTTTGTATAATTGTAACATGTGTATATATAAATATATTAGTGTTTTCACAACTATGCGTAAAGAGTGCATCTGTTAATATTATGGCAATATTGTTTACGCTTTAATAATAGCACTACTATGTACGAATATCTACCTGATGTACGCCCCACTCAGTTACTGTGACCCACTCTCACTTTTGTACTGTAGCTTTACTGTAATAATGATTAGTGCGTTATTCTTGACGTATTGTATTGTAAGTGTTGTCCTAAAAGTTCAGTGTCATTAACTGATATCTGAGTGATCGCAATGTCTCGCAGGCCCAAATGTGTTCAGTTCAATGGAAGGTCGAGGGTTCCACTGTCTCGTGTACTTAAATGTGTATTGCTCGACCTTACCACACAAATGATATATTTATATACAGATGCATTATAATTATTTGCTGACCAGGAATCAAATGTGACTGTTCAGTTCAAATTCAACGGTGACTGTTTGCAAGCCGAAGGCTCTTGGGTCATATCACATTGAGACATCATGTTTGCCAAGGTTTCAGACAACAATACAATGCCCTTCTGTAGGATGAAATCTGACAGTGTTGATTTCAACCTGACGGAAGGACACTGCAATAGGGTCCGATACGCTGGCAACAAAATGTCACAACGTCTGACACCCAAAAGTCTGATTTATGAATCTTTTGGTCATGAAAGCCTACGGCAATTGTGTTCATCTCATTCACTACACATAGTGTATAGAGTTAGTTATCGATAGTGCTTTCAAGCTATGTCTTATGAGACTAAATGATTATGTTAAAAAGTTTGAAAAAGATTGAGGATATAAGAGCTTGAAAGTTGAACTCGTCGAATCTCCGGCATTCTTCATCTCTGCTTACATTTAGAATTGTGAATACTGAGGAATGGAAAAGAATCATGTGTCAGAAGAATGAACTTTATGTACAGTAGACTTTCGATAATTAAAAAATTAAGGGAGTTTGGAAAATGTTTGAATTACCGGGAGTTTGATTTAATGAAATAAACCAGTCTGATTCTTACTCAAAATAGTGTGCCATGTGACTGACTAGTTCATTTATCTACGCAGAGCATACTGTGTCTTCAGCACTCATACTCTCGCCACAGATTATTTTTAAAAAAAATGTATTATGTTTAAATTAGTTATCCATACTTTATTCGCTGCCAACACTGATGTGTAAATCAATGACAAATACTTTAGTTTTTTAAACACATAACACCTCTGTCTATGTAGGCTGAGTTTAGTTGATAAACAACTTGGAATCACAGAGAGATGGGAGCAGCTGACTTGGAATTTGGTGTGCTCACAGGTGGCTAGAATGAATTTTCAACAATTTTAATTTAATGAGGGTTCAGTGACGAGTACTAATTGATTGTTTTGAATTATCGAGAGTCTACTGTATATATCTTCTTTTTTCTTAATAAGCTAAGCTGCTTCCATCTCTGGATCTTCCACCTCCGAAACAACTGATGAGTGTAAATATCCAGTTCACCTCGCAAACTTTTGGTAATTGAAGCTATATAGAGCGCTAATATACTGTAGGAACAGATACAGTTTTATCATAGAGAAAATTAAACGCCTCGGCTTGTATGCATTTAAATATATTGACATTGATTAGAAATGTAAGCAGATTGTATAATTTACAAACATTGAAGTGAAGCACGTATTCAAGAACGGACTGAACATTCACATTTGGTTTCAAAAATGTTTATTTACAAGTATTTTTTTATAAATGTAGAAATAATTGTCAGAATCTGAAACAATCCATAACATAACGTTGCGCAGAAAAATTGTACCTTATTTGTGTATTATATATTTACAAAACATTTATGCAATAGATTATATACATACATATATATTATATATTAATGTACGGTCGAGAGATTCATACAGTTCTCAGTTTTTTGAAATATCCTCGGTAACATATTTTTTATTATTGTTAAGCGTAATTTTAATGACATATTTTACTGTAATTAAGCTTATGTGTATTGTTCTGGTCATGAGTATGGATGTAGAATAGTAACACATAGCGATTAATCCTTATACTTTCCAATATCATTTAGTGTATAACTTAACATGATAATTGATAGATAATAAAAGGACAAATGAAAGGATGATGGCGTCTAATATATAATACCTGGACGCGTGGGCCTCGATGGTTAGCGGAGTATCACGCGAACTGCGGGAGGATAGCGCTGGTGTCCGGAATGTCATTCATGCCAAACCGATTCTGTGCCAACTTATAAGGAATTTCAATTAGCTAAACTTAACGTGTTTAAGATTATAGCTGTATTCCAAATATTAGCGTTTACGCTCTCGCCGGCGATATCCCGTTCTCGTCCGGCGAGTTGGTTGCGCGAGTCTAAAATACTTAACATGTACTTAGATATAATTAGCTTTAAATGATAACATCTAAAACGAAATCCATTTTCATAAAATTTTATTAATTAAAAAGAAAAAAAATGAAAAAAAAAGAGATGATCGCGTAAGGTTGACGCTTCAATAATTAGTTTGTTATCATTACGTATTGTCATGTGTTGAAGTGTACGTACTTTATTCCTCATTATTGGATAAATAATATTTATGAACTTTTAGTCCTTTCATGTTCCTTTGTTATGTAAGTGTAGTCCTATGTCGTGTTGTTATAAAGTAAATTCAAAAGTTTATTATTTGTAACTTTATTGTATATTCCTACAACTATAATTTACCTCGTAAGTTATCTGTAGACGTTTCAACAATGTGCGAAATAATGTTTGGGAGTGAGAGAAACGGTCAAAGGATTCTTTGATGGTGTTATTGTAGTTCACCATGGCAGCTCGATGCAGCTGATGGGTATGATATAAGATATGATACCAGTCGTCGCTAACTGAGCGCATATTTAGGTATTGTAACAACGTTGTTGTGAAAACGTTTATATTTTTCAATCCCGATGCGGTCAGACTGTGAGTGTACGCATATTCATATGATAAAAATTAACTTTACAGCGTCTCGTGAACGCGTTACATGCGCATTTATTATATGATATTATACAAAATATTAAAACGTTTTTTAAATAATAAATATAAAATAATGATGGTGCTACCAAATCAATTTCAATTTGATGTTAGGTCGTAATGAATTTCCTATTATTTGTATGAATACATACTTTCATAATACAGTTAAGCCTACAAATAAATTGATAGATTTTATATTAACCCTTCACTGCCTGTGCGGATGCTATTCCGTACTGTCACCTTCCATTGAAGTATAAATTATTTTAATTTTTTTTCAAGATATTAATTTAATTTATTTTACATCATTTTCGGTAACTTTGTGATTGCCCATTGTTTATAAAACTTATTTTTCTTTAACACAACCACTTCATTTATTTTATATAATACGTGTTTCAGCCATAGAATGGCAACGTTGAATTATATAAAATAAATAAAGTAGTTATGATTAAGAAAAAGGAATAAATTTTCATTTTATTCTGGTCCAATATTTCATGTTTGAGATAAACAGCCAGATAGTGTTTATTCCTAAGATAGCAAAGAAATTGTTTTTTTTCAACTGAGCGATAATCGTTATCTAAAGAATATATAGTCTATATTCTCTAGGTAGCAATTATCCCACAGTTAAACAATTGTTCTTTGTTATATGAGGAGTGAACACTATCTGGCTGTTTATCTCAGTATCGAAAAATTGTGCCTATAAATTTTAAATTGTCATGAGCCAACTGTATTTATTTCTCCATATGCCGACCACGATCACAAACTTTGAAGATTAATTAATTTTTAAAGGCATTTGTGATCGTGGTCGAAAGATGTTGGATTAAATGAATTACTAGTGATTAAGACAAATAAATCAAATAGAATTTGATTAAAAATGGAGAATGAAGTAACCGAGGTAAAAGTGAGAAAGTAACCGAGGTAAAAATGAGGATTACATTTTATTAAAATCTGCGTTAAAAACGATTCGAAATAATCTCACACCGTTCACTTTCTTCAGATGGTTGTCTCGTAGAGGTTGTCGTGGACCAATTACTGTCCTTTCAACATTTCTATATTCCTGCGTTTGGACGAAACGCTGCGGAATATTCAATCGCAGTACCAGATGCATCGGCACAAGCAGTTGAGGGTTGAGGAAGAGTATATACATTCAATTGGATGTAGTCGGTAGAAGCTTAGCCACGTTTTAGCAGCTTTTAGATATACCCATATCTCATATCTTACACATTGTGTCGTGTGTAGTCTCTATGAACATGCATTATTTTTTTTAGTTGAATTCTACTGTTGGGGTCAAGTTTGTCTAAAGTGCATTGGAAGCAAGAAACATCAATATTTATAGCGGCTAGCATATCACCATGATATCTAACTTGGATAATTGACAGCCAGCACTACTTTGTAAAGGTTGACAAATGGAGTTTTAATAGTTTTCAATTATCAGCCTATTGCTTTTAGTGTTAAGTACATGCCCCCCTCATTTTGCACCAATTGTGCTTTCCTCCATCATTGTTCACTAGCCATAAAACAATAAAATTATTTCCTTTGAGTTTGTTTCTAATATGAGTAACTGAAATATAAAACCAGTAAATTTTATGCTGGGCTGCTTTTGGTTGCAGCTGCATTCATATCTATGATATATTACAACTCTGAATTATAAAAAGATGTAAAATAGTTGCTATGGATAAAATTGAAATAAATTTCTAGATGAGTGAGATGTAGATATCGCAGAAAAGATAGCCAAAAGGCGCTGGAATATAAGTGGCTCATTAAAGGCACGATTTAGGCAGATCTATACTGGGTGATGCTACGTAGAATTGACTCTTGAAGAGATCTAAATTGTACGAAAAAGGAAACGTTAGTTGGCAACTCATGCATCTGTACGCATACTCATACAAGAAAGAGCAAACAAATCTGTTGGTTCTCATACAACCCAAATTCGTGTGAAAGAGCGTGTTGTGTTGGCCTACCAAAAATGGCAACTGGAGTAATCAATGATTCAACGATGCAAACTCCTGAGAGCACCTGCCATTAAAAGGATGGTAAAATAGGCAGCATGCTTACACTTAATCAGTGCTCCGATGGTTGAAGATGGTGATTGATCGTTTCTGAATAGAGTTGAGAAAGCTCTTCGGATATTGTGGTCGCTAGACCAAAAGTGACTATCGTATTCAATAACACAAACACACCTGGGATCTGTAAAGTATCTGAAGCTCCTTAGAGGTGAAGAGTCTGCGCACTCAGTAAAGATATTCCAGCATCTGAGAAGCTTACCGGCTTCTTCCCCCGCTCTTCATTTTGTCATTAAGCTTGAATTTGTCCGATAAGGTAATTTCAAGTATATCCATGGGGTCTGTTTGGTAGATTTAGTCTAGGTCATCGTTGGGTTCTTTCCTACCTGAAAACAGGCGGTATGACGATAGACAAATTAACTCGGGAATATTACACATATTTTTTATTCTCTTGTTACTAAATAGAAATTGTAACTAAGAATTTTTCAAATAAATAACATATGCGATTAAACATAATTCATTTAAAAAATAAACCTTATATTTTAACTCTGTCTAATACTACTTATTTATTTTAACAACATCCACACATTTTTCACACGATGGTTCACACAAGAGGCGAACAAAATAAAAATCAAAATGCATTTTCAGTTTTCTTTATTACTTACGGACCCAAATACTTAAATTATTCATCCGCTTAAACGATTTATTACCTACGGATACAAACATACGTGAAAACTTTCATGCAAACTCTCACACTTCATAAAGAGACATTACAAAATACTACAAAGATATCCATTCTGCATATATAAGGCTACTAGACTGTTAATAGTTAGTGCTCTATAATGGCTACAAAAGAGCCCAAAATGCGTTGAACGCATGAATGACATAATATAAAAATATATAATAAAAATAAAATAGTGTTAAAAGACAAAGTAAAAATTAAACATTTGGATTCAATGCATTTTATATGTAATTGTTGCTTTCAACTCTATACAATAGATGACCCCACAGTATTGTATCAAGTGCTGTATAATATAAGTACCGTGTCTTGTAATTGATTTTGGTAGCCATTTAGAATATAAATTCAATACAAGTGATTCGGATGATTCTCTGTATAGAGACGTGTTCATTTTTGTCACGTTTCATCGGAAGATTTAAATTAATATGGAGCAAGACGATTTGTTAAATCTATCACGATGAAATCATATTCTCCATTGATGTTTTACTTATTTTGTAACGTTGAGTTTCCATTCTCATTTAGAATGCAATGGTTCCAGACAGAATTATATTGTTTAAGAAAAACCTTAAATGTTTTATTTATTTTGTTCGCATTAGTATTTTGGCAGGTGAAGGGAATATTTTAACGTTGTTGTGTGTCAAAGAAATGTCTACGAGCATTTCAGAAATATACGCAAGTAGCAAGCTTTGTTTATATTTGGTAGTCTGATTTGTCGCATGTGTATAATCTTAATTTGCGTTCTGAATGAAGTGTGAGGTATGAAGTATGTTCATGAGAAAGGCGTGTGAAAGTAGAATAAAGTTAACGTGGTATTGAACACTGTCATATCAAACAATAAATTATCCAAAAGCTCTTGAACGGCAGTACATAACGGAGTATTGGTGTCTTCATTTGCGTATGGATGTGATATTTAGACCTGGCAGAAGAGGAACGAAAGTAGAATAAATGCTGCAGAAATAATGTATGACTGAGTAAGGAATACAGATACAGGAAGGAAAGAATGTGGAGGAATGCGAGTGTGATAGATGAAATTAATAAAATTGTGTTGCAATGGTTTTGGTCATGTAGAATGAATGGATGTTGAGAGGTTAGTATAGATTTACGATGCAAATGTAGAAGGCACAAGTGGTCCAACAGATTAAAAATGTTGATGGATGAATCTGTACGTAGTCATAATAATTATAGCAGAGCATGCACGAGGAGATGTGTGAACTTGAATGAGGCAGCGAATGTATAATAAATGAGTTGTGTGGCGCTCGATCCTCTGCCTTCTCCTACGGAGCTTTATTTTAAATTGTTTTTGCTACTTCCTTTAAACAGTTGGAACGTGTGCGTTTTAAGTTTTTGCTAAAATAAAAATGTCTTATACAACAAAGAAGTTTGCATAACTTCTACATTTCTAATGTGTCATTTTGTTACTGAACATTTGTGAAGACGTAACAACGGCTGTTCTCCTAACTGGGAGTCATTCCGAGAGTAAATATAACCCTCATTAAAAAGATGTATTACATAGTCTAGGAGTTTCTCTATAGTTATATTTTTTTAAGATCGAGCATACTGTCAGATGATAGATTATATTACTTGTAAGTGGGAATATGTATAAAACATTAATCGTAACGATCATCCTTTTGTTCTAGCCGGAATGATAATTCCAAATGAAATAATTGTAAATCATTCGAAATGCTGTAACATAATAGACTAGATACGGATATTAGAGTTTGTAACACATCCAATGTAAATTATTTTCGTTAAATTTATTCCCGGATGATTGTACGAAGAGTTTTTCCAGCTATACACCAGGAGATCAGGTACTACAGATATGTTGATACGTAGATCTGAGAGTCGGATGATATTAATAGTTATTAATGGTGACACCAAAATATTGTGAATTATCAAATCTCCGGTATGGATCATTATAAATTTACATTTAAGATACAATAATAAAAATGGTTACATTTATATTGAACGTTGGTAGCTAACTATCTTTGATGAACTATCTTTTCTGTGCAGTATTCCCTCGCTGATGTCTAACGCAATTTTCCATTTACACTGTTTATTGTTTTTCAATCTAATGTGAGCGATTCTCGACATTCCATAGTTGAAGGTATGTCTGATCTTTCACAAGCCTCTATTCTGAGCATGTTGCATCCACTTCAATTCTGCAGTTCATCTTATATCGTCTGACCATTTAGTCTATGTTCTCACACTGCTGGCGGTTCTGGGCTACTATTCTGGAACCATTTTTGTCCATTGAGAGTCAGAATATCTGCCAATATATCCTGTCCAGTTTCATTTAATAAATCAACACCCTTTCAACTACGTCATTGTTTTTAATTTTCTTGCCCATTTTTTCCCATCCTTCAATAAAACTACTATCATCTATCTCCCTTTTCATGGTTCTGTGTCACTATCAACTTTTTCATTATCGGATTAATTAAGGCTGAAAGTTTCGACGTCATATGGGAAAACAGGTGTATGGTTTTCAAGTAATTGGAGTATCTTGGAGATATCAAGATGTAGGAGAATTTAAAAATTGCTGACTAGGCAAGACATATTTGCGTTCTTTCTCAGCCTACTAATTCCGTTCGTCCGAATTTCATAGTGTGTCCTCAGATATGTCCTTATTACATGTTGTTCATTATTTTTGATTTGGCGGTATTTTTTCTTGTCGAGTTCAATTCTTCCTCGTCTAAAATAGAATAAAACAGCTGTGTATGTTAGATTTCTCCACTCATCTCTCTATAATATTTAAATTGTTCTGTAATTTTCATTCCTTTTCGTTTCTAAGTTACTTGTATAAGGATCCCGAATTCGTTCACATACGTTTCATCAGTGACTGTTTCAGTCTTGCTTAATGCACGCATTGAAGAAATTACTTTCTGAATTTGCGGCTGGCTTTCGTTGAAGGACTGAAGTGTCATCGATATGACATAAGTTTACTTCTAATCTAACTTTAACTTAATTGGCTGCGGAGATCCATTTATTTATCTTATATTGTGACACTAGTTCATTAGGTTATGCGAGAAGTTCTAATGTCTCATTTTACGTTTTTGAAAATAAACAAGAATTCACTTCTTTCTATCAGTGATGGTTGCTTTAATTTGCATTCTTTTCTGATATTTACATTTCTTCCCTCACATCCTTATCGATGATTTCACCTCCACAGCATTTATTCTGCCGTTCTGTTAGTATAGGGAATACTGCACTGATTAATATAAAATGTGCCTTGTACTTTGGAATGTGCTAATGCAGCTGTATCTTGTAAAATAATTAGGTTGGTTTTTAAACAACTCTTCTACGTATAACTCCTCATTACTGTCATCTAGAGATTTCTGTAAAGGTATGACTAATGTAAATTATTCACCTCTGTTTTCCGTCGTATCTATTCAATATTGAAGCTTTAACGAGAATGCTTCGTTGCGATACTTTAGTCGGTCTCGTGGTCAAGACACTTGACTAAAGCGTTGGAGGAACGCTGGATTCAAATCCCGTCGGAGTGGAAAAAAAATCAATTAAAAATGCATTTTTCGATTCAGATTAAAAAAATATACGTGTAAAATATATCCGCAAGTCAAAGACTTTTGGGTAGTCATGTCGTGTTGTGACATTTTGTTTGCCAACGTTTCGGACCACAT
>JAPMAF010001903.1:0-10309 GCA_026537445.1 Silvatares holzenthali | reverse complement strand
CTAGAGATGTGTGTCAGGATAGAACTAAGTGGCGCTCCATTCTCTCTGCCTACCCCTATCAGGAAAAGGCGTGATGTATGTATGTATGTATGTTTCATTTTATATCTGGGAGATGACATCTTTGAGTTTATATTTTAATTTAGGATGTTGAGGAGTTAGGAGATCTAAGGTTCAACAATAAACAAATAAGGCTGGGCAATGAGAATGAAGTAGCGAGATATTCTCACAATATTTCCGGAATATATTCCAGGGTAGCAGAAACAGTGCAACCGGTAATCATTCATCGTATTGTCATCTTGACGTGGTTGATAATTGGTTAATATGAGTATCTGATGTCTATCTAGGATTGTTCATTTAATAATAACAATGAATTAGGGACACGATACGTCGCGCGTTGTCCAGATAAGAGAGCACTTAGTCGGGGCAACCGCGGTGCAGAACGCTGCCCGTGGAAAACTACCGTCAATCATACAATCAACTCCTCTCAGCACGGGAACAAAATTGTGTTGTCAGGTCAAATTTTCGTAATACTATCGTACGAGTGTTGATGAGGTCTGTACTTGCTTGGGCGGAGGAGTACTAAAATTTAAAACTCGAGAATGTAAGTAATACTTGGAAAATATGATAACGTTTATCATCTGACACAGCGATGGCGAACCCATATTGTGCGTCAAGTTGTCAAATTATAGATAATTTGGGTTGATCAGATCCAATTTAAATTTTTTTCTGCATTCGGCTCTGTAGAACAGGGAATTTCTACGGGATCGACAAATCTGATAGGATCACAATTTTCACCGAGAACGCAGATTCGTAGATCGTATGTCAATCATTACAGGGATGGAATTAGATTTTTCACGTTTAATATAATTTTGATTTGATAATTTATTATCAACATTCCAACTAATATATTTGGACTATTCAGTATTATTGGTGTATATTAGAGTGAGCCTTGTTTCAAAGAATATCAATTAGTTAATGTTAGCGGCGCATTTATAATAAATAGGGGGCAAACCGCTCCAACACAATACAATCGCAATGTGATAATATTTATCTTATCAAGTGGAGACTGAGCAATCTCAGAGTTAGTGAGTCATTGTTATAGAAAAGAAGAACACCAAACGGACGTGGTTAGTTCTCACTACGAATTTACCGTCGATGCATCTATCGTTTATTTAAGCTAGAGTGATACGAACATTAAATTTCATTAATATACATTTATTTTTCTAACACAACCATAGCATTCAGGAACTATAATATATAAAAGAATATATTATTTTGTAACATTTTTGGCATACATCCGTTGTAATACTCCGTACAAACTAATTTTGGGGTAACAGCTTCACTTGAAACATAAATATTATTTAAAAATAACGTTTACTTTAACATCTAAGTAACAATTTATTTATTCGATACAATTTTTTTTTCTATTGGGTTAACATCGTTATAAGAGTAAATATAGAAAACTTCAATAGTATACAACAAATGTTCAGTCACAAAATTATAAACAAAAAACGTAGAAGCAAAGAAATACAAAAAATTGAAAAGTTTTCAAACCATTATGACGTTTATTTTTTCTGCTATAAGTTGAATATATGTAATATTCGACTCAATAATTAAACTTTAGCGAAGATATACGTGGAAAAAATAAATCGAATCAATAACTTTAAATAATACTTGGCTTAGGATGTTAGACGAAATTAAAGGCAAACGCAGCACACTCTACGCAGCCACTAAATGTTAGACAGCTAAAAGATCCACGTATAAAAACTACGTGAGTTACAGATACTAAGAATGAGTGCTATATTTGAAGTCACGATATGGGACAGATTACGCAACTTTTGCGTAAAGAGTAGTTTGATATTATAACAAATATAAATTGTAAAGGACCAGAAAGTCAAAGGTACAACTACGTAATGTTTGTAGTTTTGTGAAAAAGAAGTATGGTGTGGTGATGAGATTAAATTTTTGTGTGACTTTTGAATGGAATATTGTGAATTCCAAAGCCGTACGAATTCCCCCTCTATGAAAGATTTGCACATCCAGATCTAACTCTGCTCCCATATATTTCTTTAGAAGAAAAAGGTTAACTCGAAGATACTGGTGGTCATCGGTAAATTTAAGAGCCATCGAGGAAGAAAATATATCCCTCAAAGAAGACCAGTTCGGAGACTTTTTGCACAGCGATGAATGAGTTTGACGACTATGAAGATAAGTCGTTCTCGACATTGATAGTTATATGATCTCTTTATTCACCATCAGCTTCACCAAATTTTTTGCATGCTATTCATAAGATGCATATAAGTCTTTGAAACTGCTATATCGAGTTTCTTTGCAGCATTTACTGACAATGAATGACAATTTTCTTATAGATATGATTGACATTGTTGTAAGAAAGATAGGACGCTTTTAGTCAGTGATGCTTGATCATTAATAATAACCACGTTAAAGAATCGAGATGTTGTCTCAAACATTTATTTTATTATCAACATCAGTTAATACTTAAAACAATTATAATAATAACTTATTGGACTAAGAAACCCCACACAATTGTACGATACTTAATGTCTGTAGTGTTAAAATGTACAATTATCGTGTTAACGGCAAGAACAATCGCCATATTATTCACCTGTCATGGTATAAAACACAGTGAATTTGACGTGGCTGATAAATTATTTTCGTTTGTCGTATTTTGTTAATTGTTCTACTTAAAAATTATTATTGTTGTCAATTAGGTAATCTATCGCACAACACAACACCGAATCACACCATTTCGCTGGAAGAGAAGGCAGGAGGGATCGATCAAATGCCAAATTCCCCTATCCTATCCTATCCTACTCACATTACTTAATCCTTATCTTGAGCTTATCCATTAAAATTAAATTATTCTGTTTTATGTCATTGTTTTCTTAAACAATCCCTTCGCCCTTTTCACCTTCTACATTCGCAATGAAAATCTTCCCCACATCACTTTCTCTTCTAATTTCTGTATTCCTCAATCGATCACCATCGTATTATCACGCATTCTTCTAAAGAATTTCATTGACAATACAAATAATAGAATTTATCCCGTCGTTCTTCTTATGCAGAGTTTAACTTTTTAACTTTCGTACATATCAACGTTGGCACAAATACTATGCTATGAACTTCGTGCATCGAGTACACAAATTTTCCATTCTCAGCATTCTTTATTCAACATTTAGTTATGGTAACACAATATATAAACAAACTTATATGCTATATACATATTTATGTGTTGAACTCTGGTATTAGTTTATATAACAATATTTTACATTTTAACATTTGATTTCTTACATGCTATCATCATAAATTATTAAATTAAATAATCATTTTCCTATATCACAGAAATGCTATTAAACTGTATACACTACGTATTGTTTAACTAAAATGTTTGTTAATACATATATTTACAAAAATATCACATAACGTGCTATGCTTAGCTAAAAATGGTAATTTCGATCTCAAAATAAAATATAATATTATGTTAATAATACAATTTTGTTTTGTTTTTACCAAAGTAAAATGTAACAATAAGCACACATTTTCGGTCGGAATCTGCTTGCTTTAAAGTTTCACGGTTAAATGAGTTACGAATGGAAATACTTCTGGACTGTTATGATGCAGTACGTCTATACGTGCTGCCCAAAAGTCTTCAGAATTTTTATATACTAACTTTCCGTTCATACTTGAGAGTTATGCAATTTTTATCCTTGTGAATATTTGGCGCGCTTATTTTTCTTCTGTCGACTGAGGTCGCAGTCTTTTCCGTCGCTATTTTACTATTGTTATAACTCTCGCAATCCTCCGCATTCGGCTGCTTCCCTTGTTGCTCGTAGTCTTGCGTTATTTCCGCCAAAGATTTCCCTTTAGTTTCTGGCAGGAACACCGCGCAAAATATTGCCCCAACAAAGGCACACCCTCCGAATATGTAGAGCGTACCGTTGTTCGATACGACATCGACCAAGTCCGGGTACGTTTTGATGTTCAGGAAGATGAGAATGTAAGCGCAACAGGTTGTCGTGCCTAACATTATACCTCTGATCTTTTGAGGGTACAGCTCTCCGGACATTATCCAAGGGAGCTGAAGGAATCCTATCATACTGGCACAGACGTGTCCCAACACGCAAATCAGCTTGACCAGAGAGCTCCCGCCTAACGTGTCGCAAACAGCGGCACCGAGCATCGTCACGCTCAACAGAATTCCGCTGGTCGTAGCGAGTACTTTCCTTCTTATATGGTTTATCAGACATGCTCCGATAACACCCATCACGACTCTGATACCTCCGACTATCATCGAAGCGGTGAATTCGTTGACACTCGTGCCGACACCTTTGAAAAAATCGACGGCGTAGTATAAAATTATATAAATCCCCGACAATTCTTGGAACGTGAAGAATATTAAAAGAGTAAAGAACGGCTTCAGAACCGATAGTCTTCGTATAGATTTCAATTTCTCCGTAAACGAACCTTCTATTACTGTGTTTCCGTTTGAAAAATCGTCCAGTTCTTTTTGCGCTATGTTGTTGTTCTGTCTCAACCAGTACATTGCTTCGTAAGCATCTTTCGTTTTTCCTTTAGAAGCTAACCACAGCGGGGATTCGGGAACGAAGTGCATCAAGATTGGAGTCAAAAATGATATTACCGCGCATACGAATGCCACAGTTCTCCAATTAATGAATGAACCGAGAACGTAAACGAGAAATATGCCGAAAGATACCAAGGCTGGACCGACAGCAGCCAATACTCCACGACTCGATGGAGTTGATACTTCAGCTACGTAGATATACGTAGCTGTACTCATTCCTGTGGAACAAACAACGAGAATTAATGTTTTGACAGTTCAACGAACTTTTATTTCGGAATCGCGAGCAATTGCCTTGTTTCCTTTTCAGCCGAGAACTTGAATCGTCAACGTATCAAAAGATCCTGTTTGCGGCAATCGAGCAATTGGTTTCTAAAATGTTATCATCTATACAAAAATGGCGATGCCCGATTTTACGACCGACCATTTGATGTTTTCAACAGATTTCAAAGACACAAATCGTAAATGTCGCTAATATAATGCAACGTGTCCAAACTAAACATTACGCTAACGACAGTTTGACACTCGTGTTTTATTTGCATTTTTTATATAACAAATTGATAACTAACCTGAATGTCGGTTGTATAATAGTGGTGTATGCCTTCTATTTTCCATTGTCTACTTAATGTCATTTGCAATATTTTATACACCGCATCTAATCGGCATTCTCGTACGTTACTAAACATACATTATTCTATATATGCCTTGAGGTGTACTTGCAGGAATTGAAAGTATATCCACTTGTTACAATCAGAATTGTAGGTACTATATTAGTTTCCAAAAAATGATCTAATTGTTTTTTTCATATTCAAATGATCCTTTGAAACGAGCAAACGTATTAACTTATAGACAAATTGCAGGTATGTAATATTTTTTGATGTAAAATTAGGAATTATTTAAATACTAAACTGGATCAGAGCATTATATGTGAATAAGATATAGAGGAAGAGAAACTTGAAAAGTAGATTAAATGTTAGATATAATTAGGAATTTTTTACCGATAGTTATTCCTGTGATAAATCTCCCTATACACATTACAGCATAAGAAGACGACAGAGCTATTGTTGCCCAACCGACCAGTCCCGGAACAATAACCGATTGGAGAGTCGCTTTTCGTCCGAGGGCATCCACCATTAGACCTCCGAAGAGAGCTCCCACAGGGTTCGATATAACGCCAAGACTTGCTGAAATAAAAAAAAATGTTGCAATAAACAGAGAATCGTTAAACTTCAAATATTTCAAATAGTTTATTAACTTTTACAAATGTTGCAAAATGTTTTTGCTAATTGTAAAAGAGCATAAACATTAGAAACACTTGATTTTTTCAGCAAACTGAATTAACATTTGCTTTGTGATTTTCCAAATTTAGCAAATCTGCTTATTTGTACAGTCGCAACGGTTAATGGAAAAATGTTACGTAGTTTATTATATAATACTGTTTCCCATGTTGATTAACTTTCAGAAAGGCCAAACCGTGACTATCGCAGCGATAAATGACCATATGCATGTATCATCAATTTGATGACACGTCGTTTTCATAACATCATTCCTGTGTTTATCACATGAAATCGGAAATAATCACCACTATCGTAATGGCGCATTCGTGTTATATTGTCTATTACACTTTTAAAAAACAATATTAAACCGGTTGCAAATTGCCGGAATCTGTCACAATTTTAATAATAAATGACACGTGTATATGCAACACTGCTACATAACAATAGAGACGTGAATACGTAATAAACATATTTTGATTTTTATCTATCGAGTTTCTCAAACCAGGAGAACATGTTGCGCAATCCTGTATCGTCATACTAGGCTAGCATAAAGTGTTGTAGCTCTTCCTTCCCCCATACGTTACTATCGGACTCACGCCATTTCGAATGGCAAAGGAGAGAGACCTGACTGTAAAGTATATTAAATTTACCAGGCAATCATGCACTTTGAAGTTGTAGCATTTGAAATATCAAATAATCTGAAAATGCCAATTTTATCGCCATTAAGGCTTTTAAACTAGTTAGAAATTCTACCAGGCGTTCATGATATACGAGGCGGTATACTCATTCGGTATCATGTTACCCCATGCTTGACAGGTGTAACATACCCGACGATACGGATGGCGCCATTGGATAGCAAGCATTCATAACTACAATTAATTAGTTTAGACATATTTATCAATGATTTTAACTGTTTAATAATATTTTCGGAAATATTCGTAATTTGAATTTTTAGCGCATTAATTTGTTTATGTTGCATTTTTCAGGAAATTAACGGCGTCTCCAACAAATAACAATAACAAATAACACTTGTCTTTAGTTTAGAAGTAGTATTTGTTTAAAGGATGATTATTTTTCATGGAATATGCCCCAAATCTACCAAGCAAACATGCGAAGTGAAGCGGTATTCATTTTTTCATTATTAACTTCTTTTACGACAGGTGGGTAGCAAGAAAATATGTATTTCATTATTAAAAAATATATAAACATATTCTACCAGGCAATCATGCGTTCATTAGGTAATTTTAATAACGTGAGATAACGACGACTTATTTGGGTGTAAAAATTATTCATGTGAAGAGGCTTTGACTGCCCTTGAAGTTCTACCAGGCAAACATGAGTATGAAGCTGCATTTGTATTTCATTACTAACTTCCTCCACACAACAGGTGTAGCAAATACAAACGATTAGGAAAGATTCAGGTGTCGTGGCTTCGTAACATCTGCATTAGCATGCATAAATAAATAATTTCAATAATTACAAAGACTGGGCCCTCGTCCATAGTTTTGTTTGCTCTAAAAATTATACCAGGAGAAGTGTTATTTTACTACTAGCAATTACTTTCCTTTGCCCCCAAATAACATTCTACCAGGGTAACATAAGACGCGTGAGTAACAATATTCGGCTTACCGATCCACGATGCTTGTTCGGGCGTCAGGTCCGGCTTATCGAGCGCCAGTTGAGGTAACAGGATCGCAGAGTAGCCTTGACATAGGCCGACCGATATGTTGATCGATTGCGCCGCCAGAGCGGCGATCACCTGCGAATATAAATACACTGATCGTTATTTGCAATTGTGAAAATTATTTTCGCCATTCAATTTGTAATCGAAAATTTAAATCGATTTCAGAAGTATAATAGTATGTTATAGTCAATTGAGTCGAGTGTGAATAAACCTTGATGAATTGCAATAAGATTACTATTGCCTAGAATTTTCGATTCAGTTACAATTGGGACAATTTTGCTCTATGATTATTTCTAACTCTTCTGATTTCCTGGTATCTCATAATTCAAATAACGTTGTTAATCGTACCAGTTTGCAGTGCAGTCCCATCTTCTATGGGCTCGGCTCTTCGAGTACACAAGCGCCAGAAATGACCGGATTATTTTAACTGATTGTTCGCGCAAGGCAGAATGGGAAACTGTTATTTTTTTATTTTACAAGTAAGTTTTTATGGATTATTATTGTTAAACAGCTGACGTTGGCGACGTTTACGTTTAGCAAATTGTGCGACGTTTATGTTTAGCAAATTTCTGGAACGAACTGTTATCAAGCATATGAAATAATTAATTGGTAATCTTAAATTCCACATGCGAAATATCTGAACTCAACTCTACCCTGGATTTCTACGACAATAAGAATAATAATGTGCATTTATATAGCCCAATTTCGTAGACGCAATCCACTACAACTGCACTCTAAAGAAGACGATAAGAAAATAATGATAGGTCCAAATGCCCGAGCTTAGATGATTGTATGATATCAAAAGACAAAGAGCAGCAGTTATATCATCTAATTTTCCTTTAAAAGATTTGCAATCATCTACGAACTGTTTCAAACTATGTAGAACGCAATGGGAAATTACTGCAATATCATTCCCAAGAGAATCTGCAGGTATGGACTTAAGAGATAACCAGAAAGTCTTAGTCGGCCTCGTGGTCGAGTGGTTAAAGGCACTTGACTAGAGCTTTGGAGGAACGCTGGAGGTCGCGGGTTCGAATCCCGCCGGAGGCAAAAAAAATATGTATTAAAATGCATTTTTCCATTTAGATTTTAAATATATGCGTAAAAAATATATTTAAAAAAATGTAAAACAGCAAAAAAAGCATTTAAGAATGAATATGTGTTCACTCTAAAAAAATATGTATATATAATTGTATTTTTCTATTCAGATTTAAAATATATGTGTAAAAATATATTTTATAAAATTCATAAATGCATTAAACAATATATATTCACTCTGGACTGGAAAAGTGTGGTATATCTTATATCGCCCTGGAGCGATACCACCGTTCATTATTGTAAGCCACGTGAAATGGACTTATCCATGTTTCTTGATTAAAACTGAATAACCAGGTTTTTAATCTCTCCTCCGACTGCCATACAGCATTTACATGTGCAAATGTATAGTATTTTAGAGACCCAGACGTATGGTGGTGTCGTGGTGTCTCATGTGTAGTAAAAGATAAAAAAGAAAGAATTTTGTTGGTCAGGTTGTCGCAACAGTTTATCTGACTATCGCACATACAGCAAGAATTCAATATAAAATATGTCTTTTCACTTTCTAGGCACTTTGGGATACAGCACCACTTTATATCTCAGAACTCTGTAAACGAAACACTCTCAGCGGTAAGCAGCTCACGCTCAGGTCATCACGCTCGGATGCACTAAATAAAGCCACCATTCCATCACGTTATAATAAAGTGCACTACTACGATAGAGCTTTCCAAGTGGCTGGTCCGCTCCTGTGGAATGTGCTACCATCGCCCATTAGAAATGCTTCGAGCATGACCGAATTTCGAGGGCTTCTGAAGACACATTACTGTATATGCTCATATGTAAAATCCACTGTGTCCATTGCCGATGTCCAATATCAACTAGTATCTATGAATTAAGTACTTCGTAGATATTGTCTATTTTGCACAAATGATAACAGTTATTATATGTACTATGTAATTATGTTAACTGAAGCGCCGTTGTGGTGGACTATGTCTACGAAATGGCGCTATATAAATATATTATTATTATACACACAATGTGATACGAAACGTTACCTTTAAAATACGACACAACCCGAAATAACTACCCCATTTTTTTTTCACTTTTATTGGATCTCATTCATGCAATAACAAAACAGTAGCCACATGGAATGTTGTATGGAAGTTAACCAAGGCTAGATCAAAGAGGAGAGTATTCCAGTATTCAACCAAGACCCACCCATATACGTATGTTCGTTATTATTATGCAACCTGAGATGCACCATTCCACATATGTAATTATCTTTATTATCCAACATAAATTACGGTACGTTTTGTAATAATGTCCTCTCTGCACGGTCAAGTTCATGTACAGTATTAAATAATACAAGTATGTACGTCGAGTATTATCAACGGAACAAACATGACACGATATATATTATAAGTTGTCACATTTCAATAAGTTGATCTTATTATGTGTATGCGCAGATTAATAATTTATCTTTGTTAATTACAAATTGTCCATAAATACATATTTATTTATTTAAATAACAGTGCATGGTACCAAGGGTAAGTACGTCACAATGAAAAATTATGTACAATTTATAACAAAGTTATAACTTAAATTGAATATGAAACACTTCAAGAGAAAAAATAGAGAATAAATTATGTTGCAGTAAACATTAAATAAACGAAACGATTATATAATATATGATAAACAACAAATATACTTATA
>JAPMAF010001901.1:0-10313 GCA_026537445.1 Silvatares holzenthali | reverse complement strand
ATATGTTTGAATATAAGCTTTCGCTGTCGTTAATATGAAATTTTGCCATATTGGGCAGAAGACTTTGATGATGAGCCGCGTATTTTGCCAAGAAGAGGTGATGAGTTCTCGATTGGACTACGCCCGACTTGAAAATGATTTGATGATAGATGAAAATCAAACTTAGCGCAGTGCTATTGCAATAAATTCACAATTTATTTACATACCTATGACTCTTGGATAATAATGCTGAATTTGAAACAAACTTAATTTGCTGTTGTGATTTCAAGCATTAAATCGATGGGCAGAATAATTGAAATATTTTTTTTCGAAGCAATGATCAAATACAAAACAATAAAAGCGGATTTTTGTCTAACAAATTTGATAAACATGACTTATGAAATAAAAATACAAATTAAATTGATTTTCTATTCCCATAGAACGTAATCGTGTGTGTAAATTATATAATGTTTCAAGTTAATCCGTTTCACAAATTTCAAGTAATTTCAAAAACGTATTATCGAAAATGCGAGTTAAAAGTTATCGGATTAAAAAAAGAAAAAAAATAACAAAGAATACTATTTAAGAACTTTTGTCAGGAAATCGGCAAATCGTAGTGCAACATTCTGTAGTGTATTTGTGTAGCGGCTGCTCCAAGGCAGAAGAATATATAAAACCGATACGAAAAACTGAGTAGCGACTGATCACAAACGTACAAACAATTGATCACAAACAAAAACAACTCCATATTCTACGTATATTAAAAAGTATTTTAAACACAAAAAAATAAAATGATTTTTTCCGACCAGCTTCCCCCATTAAGTTGTACGTTACAAAATTACGACATTTTGCAATAATATAATATATTTCAATTATATAATATAATGTAATAATGTATTGAAATATGGTATTGCCACTATGATTGCGGTTGAGTGGCTACAAAATCACATTATTAAGTGGACTCTTGTAGAGACACTGACAGGTTACAGCCCATAATATAAATTTTTCCACGATACATAACAGTCGCGTGTTCCTACTTCTACTACTATTCAGAGAACCTAAGAGCAATTTATACGTGTTTTTACTGTAACGATTTGCAATTAATTAATACCTCTGTCTGTTCTGTTTCTCTGCCCGCTTATTCCGACTGCTTCAATTATTGAGAAACTAGAAACCAAAGAGATTATGCAGTGTACTTTGTTGTATGATTTATTCTCATAACTAGGCATTTAAAATAATAGACGACATTAAAAAGTGAATAATTACGCAAATAAGCGTGCACGGATATCAGGTGTTGTATGCAAACAAACCATCCATGTGCATTCCTAAGAATCACATAGATTTTTTTGCTTCTGCAATTTTTACAGGTTTGTAAACATCACGAAAATTGGTTCGTAGTTACAATTTCGGAAGCAGAAGCGTAATCAATATTTTAGGAAACCAATGGCAAATTTAACAACTTCTACCTATACAATTTTCTATATAAACAATTTGACCTTCATATATTACGAATATTCTCAGTCAATTCGTTATTAAAATTGTCAGGTGGTTTATACTTTGATGATAATTGTATAAAATATTAATTTTTGAAGCAGTTGAGATTTATAAATTTAAACAAAACATGTGCAATATGAATGCAATGCAAAATTTTATGTAAATTAGAGTAAATAATTTAATTAGAAAAATTAAATTAGAGTGAATAATTTTATAAAAAGGTAACGCCATGATTTTATTCATAAATTGTGAGCCTACTTAGGTCTGCTGTGCTTGCGGTAACAGTAAATTAGTTATATTTAATTATAAAGATAATAAATGTATTTTGAATTATAAAATTTAAATTTAATGCATTGCAAGATAAACATGTCACAACCTATACACAAATAGTACACGTATGTACGATTTGATTCGTCTTATAGATGAGTATTTCAGCACTTTCCTATTGTTGTCAATAAAATACACCTTGTTTTATGCATGAACCAGCAAAATAGGTTCACAAAAAGTGAAGTTAGAAACAGTGTTGTCTGAAAATATTACAATTATTTCCATTGAATAACATTACTTGTAAAGAAAATGCGCCTTTCGATAGGCAATTGCTATGGCATGAAAATGTTTGGAAAATAGAATTGTTGTTGAATTCGAAAAGTGTAATATTTGCAAAAGTACACTAAATCATATGACGAAACTAAAAAACTTTTAGTTAATTGTTATCTGATGAATCTTTACAAAGCATATATTCATTTTTATTTTTTAACCAAACATGATATAGACTGCAAAAGCATACAAGCTAGTTTTCAATTAGATATATGATGATTCTTGATGTTTTTGTTCAAATGTTTAGTTTAGCAAACTAGCCTAATTTTTAAGTTTGTCGATTATATAAAAATTCAAACTTTCTTTTTATGTTCTAATTGCTCATTTAAATATTTGCTTCGATATTAACTATACATTTTTCATCGACTTTTAATGAAAGATTATAATTTATTTTGTGTAAGGAGTAAATACTTATATCGTGAAAGGTGTACATGGACGAGCTTATTGCTATCATACAATCTCTACCGGCTACCCCCACGGAAGAACCACGTTTGAGTAATCGTAGTACGCGTAGGTCAGAAGCCATAGGTAGCCAAGAACTCATACAGAATAAACAGTCACAAACCACAACCCGAATAATTTAAAAAAAATCAATGTAAAAGCTGGTCGGAGGACAAAAACATTGAGAGTTTTTGATTAGATAAATAACTTGATAAGGAAAAAGGAAAAGAAAAAAGAAAATTAGTGGCATGATATGGATTACAGTCATGACAAATGGATGACTACGATGCAGCCCCCGCGTCCGATAGGCCCTTTAGTTTTTTCTTAAAGCAGGCTTATGAGAGCACCTCTCTGAGCTGTTCCGGCAACTTATTCCATAGATGTGTAGTGTTAGCAGGAGTAGCGAGCTGTGTGTCGGCATGCGCAATAGGAGAGAGTGCCGTGAAGATAGTGGAAGGCCATATTGTGACAAATGTTGGGATGGAGAGATTTCCCCTCCTTTAGAACCACTATAAAGGAGATAAATCACATGACCTTTTATATTCCCCGAGCTTTTATTTTGATTCTTTTTTGTTTTTGTATTTATTTGTAAAATTATTCTAATATTCTGATTACTGATTTAAATTTTGGCAAATTATTTAAAACTCCTTATCGACTTTTAAAGAAAGGTTATAAAGTTGATACAGCACATTGAAACCACTTGCAATCTTGTATCCTATTAGTGTCCGTAAGAATAACTCTGCATGTTATTTAACACGTGATTCTCGTATAATGTTATTGACGTATTTACAATTGCCAATTTTTCTGATAGAATGTAGAACTATTAGTTCATGGAAATGATACTCCGCGCCAGTGAAGTGCGTCATACCTGTATACCCGTAGTGTCATAAAGACCTTGTGCCCAGTAGGCATACCGTGCATTATTATCTACTGATAATCTAACATTTGATCATATCTCATACGGTGTCTTTGAATCGACCGCCGTATATAAATCGCTCAATCATTTCATCGCCCTGGAAAGATCGATACCGCGACGTATAGCTACAACCTGTCAAAGGTAATCATCATCTATGCTAATGAGGCGTTTCCGAAACTCCCAGCCAAACTGAGATGACTTAATTGGACGTGATGATACTGATTTAGGATTTCTTCTGCATCAAATTAGATTCAGGCCCCGGGCCTATCGTGGAGACCACCCGTGGCCTTTCGGACAAGGAATGACATGAATCTTGTCGAAATTCAAATAAACTTTAATTTGTGATTGCGATAGTAACGCGGATCATTTTTAAGTGTATTGTAATGTAGCCATGAGAACTATAATCATCATTAATCATCTCGAGTTCATAATTAGATGGTGATCTACGTGAATCTCTATTTGTCCTTATTACTAATAAATATTTGTCACTAGCTACTTATTGTTTGCTTGTGGTTAACCAACATATTTTTGACTAAACTTAGTAAAATGAATCATTGTATATGTTATAACCAGCTCGTATATTTCAATTTTTCAAGCCTAATAATATAAAATATGACAAAGTTTTTTCTAAAGATCAATGTAATCATTTTCCAATATGGATCAGTATAGTTCGTAATGAAAAAATGTGTTATTTTGCAAGAAATTGCATTTGATTTTACGCTGGCAAATTAAATATTGAAAAATGTCTAAAACTACTTTGGATCATTGTCTAAAATTTTAATTATTTGTTGCAGCTGGTAGCAGGGAGCCATGTCAAAACGAGGGAGAGAGGGTGGCTGTCGATTCTATAAAGGATATAAATAAATGTTTTGACTGCATTTGTAAGGTAAATCACTTTTATTTATGTTCAATATAATAAAAAAAGTAGAGTAACTAAAATTTTAAAAATTGTTAATTCATGAAAATAAATATTATATGATCTAAATTGGTTTAATACTTCAATCGACTTTAAGAAGAATATAAAATATTTTATTGCACTACACACAAAGCGTATTTTTAAGTTAAAACATTACATACTGTATTGACATGAAAGTGCATCAGAAAGCTGTAATTTGCTTTGCTTCAAATTAACTACCTTAAGATGCAGAAGCGAACTGAGGTGTTCTGTATACTGATATTAATAAAAATCTCTCAATTCGATTGATATATTATTAAAACTTTAGTCGCCCTAGTTCTCACACAGATTCAATTGATTTATTTTTGAAAAATATGTATTAATATTATAAACGGCAGATTTAGTGTTATGAATTATAATATTGAGATATATACGCAAGAGAGCATTCGATGCAGTCGGCGACTACGACCAGGTTGCTATTATAATCTATTAGAATGAACTATTTTCTCGATATTTATGGGCTATAATATGTATACACATACGAATTTATTAGCTCCCAGCAATAGTTTCAAAATACGTTTAGTGATAAATTTCGAAACTAAATTTGTTTAAATTATTCATATTTCAGTATGTCCTGCCCAAAAGCCTAAGGCGTATACTGTACAATAAACATATTATATTCCACCTCTGATGTATAGAGGTGCGCGTTCAGTAAAAATGGGTTCGTAGGATATTCTCCGGATTAAAGCGTCGCTTCTGATGAAGATGCCATTTCGACTAGTGTTATGCGGTTTGATAGGCAATCCGAATGGTGTATATCGGGTTGCAGAGTCCGCCCCAGGCGCCGTTGCGCCCTGAATACCTCTGGCGGCCTTCGGCTATCACCGTACGCCACACTGTACACCGTACACAGTATTCCATGCTCCGTGCTCCGTGCTCAGCGCTGAAAATGATTATAACAATAAACTCCACAATCGACACTGCAAGTGTATGTAATACTATCCATTTTGTTGCCATTTCTCATCACTACCAACATTTTATAATTCCCATTAAAAATAATGTGCTTATATTAATGCAGACTATTCATTTGGCTTACGATACGTCGGGATCGAACATAGTGATAGTATTCGGAAGGAGGCCCCGACATTAGGTGAATAACGAAACGGTATAAGCTTTTCGTAAAATAATACATTCGCAGACTCCGAAAGCCCTACAAACAAAAATAGAATTGTTAAACCTTATTTTTTAATTAATATTACTATTTAAAAAAAATTATCATTATCGAAAATCATCAACAGCGAAAAAAATACGTTGATAACGGTGAAAACAATAGTAAGATAAGCAGAGAGAAATGAGACAAACATCTTAAAAATAATACACTGCAAGAATATTTTAATTGTAATACATATAATAAATGATAATATTAGTACAAACAAATTTGTAGGTAGTGCTCCTACTCGTGCTTGCCACTGGCTAGATAGCTGATGAAAATGGGGAGAAGTGCGGTCAGATATGTGAGCTTTGGAGAAGGTGTTTGAATATTTTAAAATTTAAGCAAATGAAACTAATACTGTCTTTAAAGTGAATAGCGTTGATGTACATTCATCCCTGCGAGTATGTGTATAATTTCATTGATCTAGTGAGAGTTAACTAAAGATGGTTATGGGTTTCTGAATGTGAAGGTTATAAAATGTTTCAAAACATTTTAAAGGTGAAAATAAAATATTTTAAAACAATCATTTAGTCACATTTAGAAGGTAATTTATACATTGTGTTTTTAAATTGTTTATTAAATTAACCATCAATTATTACTATTAATAGCATTCAATATTGTATAAACATACATTTAATATGGTACGTTTAATTTATGAGAATACTTCATGGAACTTGTAAATCGTAACTCCTTATACGTGAATTTAACTAATATTGTTTGTAACGTTATTACGTTACCCACAACGATTTATAGAGGTCATTAGTATAACAATATCATATTTTTATGTGAATTGCAAATACAATTAAATATCAACTGAACGAGACTAATTGTAGATTAGAGTAATTGTGCTTAAACTCTATCTGGGCTTCCAGATAGATTAATCTCTGTTAGCAAATGTTTATTGTTTCCTGCCTTTTCAATGCAATTAATCAATACGTTCATTTAATGCGTACTTACAAACGGTAAAATGTAGCTATGGTTTATGTGGTATATTTACTCAAAGTACTTAATAATCCCAAGTAGAGATTTATGAATATACGAGAGCCTTAAGATTTTAGGAAACTTTGCAATCCTATTGTTTTGTGTCAATATATTTATATGCGTTCCTTTTAATCTATCCGCAACGTAATTTCTACACACATTATAAGAAATTCTCTTGTTTATTACTATATAATGCATGGACCAATGTTAGTGGGCATCAAATTGGCGAGAAGATCCTGTTATTGCTCTTTTAAGGCGCATACACAAATGAGACTATGATCTAATTCTAATCCATTTATTTTCGGATAATATGGGTATATCATCCGACATTCGAATTGAAATGAATTTTATTGAAATAAGTTTATTTTATGAGAGACTACATAAATGTTCCCTTTTACAAAAATATCAGAATGCTCTCAGTTGCCTATGAATAAACATTAATCAGGAAAGACATATTGAAGGATTCCTTCATGTTTGATGTCTTTCTGTGTAGATTTATGTGTCAACAGCCCGCAGGCCTATCTGAATAGAGGATTTTAATGATTGCTAATTTTACATTAAAAATCTGTTCGCAAAAGCGACCTTGTTCTAGATTTCACTATAGAAGTCGGTAATGAGTAAATTGTTCCGGCTGCGAAATTGAAATATTACATATTCATTTTGACATACATAGGGTATCTCTTTCTATCATACCACTACAATCGCTTTAAGTATATTGTGTATTGTAATTGGAATAAAATATTGCCTCTGTGTTATAAGGAGAAATTAAGTAAGATAATTAAAAAAATAGCGTAACTATTCAATATTTAAGGCGAGAGAAGGTAAATTATAGAATTTGTATAGAGCCCGTTAGTAATTATTTTTTTCCATACATTACGCATATTTCAATTCATCATTTATTCAATACAATTAAAATAACCTCAACTCTTAGGAAGTTTTTATGCCGGCCTCATGGTCGAGAAGTTTAGACACTTGATCAAAGCGTTGGAGGAACGCTAGAGGTTGCGGGTTTGAATACCGCCGAAGCGAAAAAAATTGCATTTTTCGTTTCAGATTTTAAAAGTATACATGTGAAAATATATTAAAATAACAAAAATATAAAAAAGCAATTTAACAAAATGTATGTTCACTTTGGAATATGTATTATAGAAAAGAGTTATATATGAACTAGAAAAGAGTTATATATAACACCTTTCGGTACTGTACGCCACGTGAAATGAATTTAACCATGTTTCGTGACTAGAACTGAATAACCACGATCTTTCTATCCTCCTACTGATTCACAGAAATCATGTGTAGTGTAATATGAAAAAAATATTAAAATGTTTTCTCATGCCAATGCTTCCATATTGTTTCAACAAATAGAAAAATAATAGCTTTTTAAAATATCAGATGACATATGAATGTAGATCTAGTGTATTTTCAATACCTTTATAACATTTTTAGTATTTTAAGGAAACCGCCCGAGTGAAGAGTCTTCAGAACATCGCGCCCTCAATCGGATCATCGAACTATGAATATTTGAATTACACCAAAACTGGCCGACCGCTGCCATAAATCGTAAAAAAAATATAAAAACAAATGGATCATAATTATGATATTTAGTACTTGATTCTCGTTTATTGGTAATTCAGGACTGCATTATCCATATATTTAATAGTTTTGACATTCTTTATCTAGACCTGTTTACGAGTTTAATGCGAAGGTTTACAACTATAATAGCGCAGAGGCAGGCGCAGGTCTGATGTAAACATCGATAAATCGCATGTTCATGCGGTCGGTTAGAGCTGAGTTAGTTATATACTACTCTCGTATCAGTGAAGGTAGCTTAGACAGTAATTAATGTTCACATTGTCCGATGTCTTACAAAGTGGAATTGATCGAGAACTTGGCTGGAAATCTACAAATCTACCGATCGATGTATATATCACCCATTCATCATTTAGCTATAGAACAAATCATTAAATAAATAGATTTACTTTAAAATCATACATAAAAGAAGGTCAAGTTTATAGATATACTCTTATTCATACTAATACTTCCCATCCCGAGAGGTCGTCATCTCTAGGCAAGCAACTTCTGTAATCTAAAATGTTCACTTAATTATTTTTCTATGACATTTACCTGTTCCTCAGTGAATACTATTGTGCCATTTATTCTGTTCTCTGCTCTACTCTTACTACTCTTATTACTTTGTTAATACTGAAGCGAATACTGAAGTGTGGTAATTACATTTATTAATAAAGTGATTAAAAATACATACTATAAACCTCAAATGTGAAATGATATATTACTATGTTTAGGTGAATTTCCTGAGATACCCATTCATTCAGCTAGTTATATGATTTTGGTTGCATTTTCATACCAAAATTCCTCTAGTTCGTATATCATTGATTATTCTAGTAATCTATCTCCAGTATAAAAACGTAAACCTTTCAATCACTTTCATTTGTCTATGAATTCGTTATTTTTACAACATTCCGATTCCATGTCTTCCAGTCAACCACGAAGAAAATAAAGGCGAAACAATATAATTTAATAAACAAATGCAAAATGAATTCTACGTACGATTTGTGATGATTAGTTTGGAAGGCAGCAGTAATCAGGGTACTTAATCAAATTATTGTGTAATTTTATTTTTTTCGGATGTAACTTTGTGGTAATCCATTTTAACAAATTAATATTAAAATGTTTGTTTTTGTCACTATACCACTTGAATTTTAACGGAGTTTGACGCATTTCGCTCTAACTGAGCATCTTCAGGATTTCCTGAAGATAAGGTGACAAAAACAAACATTATAATATTAATTTGTAAATTATTGAGATCTAAAAATTTCAACTCAGAATTGAAACGAAACATTTTGATGGTGAATATGAATAATTTGAAAAATTCTCGTGACAGTATGAATGATCGTAAATACAATCTATGTACCTAATAATACCACTAGGAATACGAAAAAATATAAAATATGTAGTTGCTGGAAATAACATATTTGAAGCGAACAAAATACGAGGTGTTAACCCGGTGCACGAGAGCACATTAAAGTGCAGGTATTATCGTAACACTGTGGAGGCATTTTTAAGTGTCTCATATATTACAAAGCTTCCTTAAAAGGAAAGTAGCTTATAACCGAGAGTGACTGATATTTTCATCCAGTTCATATTGTTTCTTCCCCAAGATGGACGCGCAATGTAAATACAACTTTGTGATTCAGAACACCCACGGATGTTTTTGCCAGCCACTTTTTTATGTTTTCTCAGTCATTATGTTCTGGCCATATTAATTGGATTATGTATTCAGAATGTAAATTTGCCATTCAAAACAAATTGTCGTTTAGTATACGTTGAGCGCTGCCAATAATGAGTTTTTTTGTCATGAAGAATGCAGAAATAACAACGAGACTAAGATTGATTCGGCAAATATGTGAAATGGCGTAGCGCAATCTATTTCGCAAGCTAAATACAATCTTTCTAATTCTTCACCTATTCCTTTTCTTCAAGTTACTGTCACCTATTGTTGAATAGGTTTGAACTCCTTTCTTCTTCGACGAGCATCGTATCGGTCTGCATCTGCAAATTAATACTGACATATGCATCTACCTATTTTGTATTGTATAAAAAAATCACTTTATCTCATCTCCTGAGATGAAATTCGAGTAATACAGTATACATTAAGAGTATATTTAGAAATTATATCGTGTGTTTGTCAGCTATTCATGCTAAATTTTCTCCGGTTTTATCTCAGCTCATTATTTTAAATTTCAAAAAAATATATGTATCGTTTTAATATATATATA
>JAPMAF010001900.1:0-10315 GCA_026537445.1 Silvatares holzenthali | reverse complement strand
GGCATACGAGGCCTCTCATTTTTATGATTCCTGTTGGAGTAACAAAGTTGAAAATGAATTTTGCAATACTAGCTTAAATTAATAACAACATTCACTATAAACTAACGTATTCATATGGTGCAAAAATTGTGATAAGAATTCACTCTCTGTAATCAGTAGTGTCCAAATACGAAGAGGGGGATTGCTGGTAGAGTTGACAATCAAGACCTTTTGGCAATCAATTTAAAAAATATATTTGTACAACTTATTTATGCTATCATTTTGACGGAGCATTAGTGTAGAGTGAAGTGAAGTTAAAATTTTAAAACCGTATGCATGGCTCGACCTGAACGAATGTTATTCGAATAAAAGTTGATTGTGTGTCAAACGTGCTTCTGAATATATAGTAGATAGTGTGCACATTTATATATTCCTGTGAACCTTTAGAAACATGTTGCACTTTCTACCAATATATTATATTGGAATGTTGACTTAATTACTGTCGCTGTCATATCAAAATTGTGTGGAAAAGGAATAGTAGGTCTGAATACCACATTTTTTCTTACTACAGTAGTATTATTGCCAAGAAAATCTGCTATATAAGATATCACTACCATACAGAAATTAGTGATGAATAATAGACGACGCTAATAAGCGGGGTTTAAATATTCTATTTATTAAATGAGTAAGGAGTTCTGAAATATTTAAACCTATTTCATTACTTCAGTCTCGTCGCCAAATGGTAAATAATTAATCGTGAGGTAATTATCCGAATATTTTTTTCATTTTGTCCGACAGAGGCTATTGATTAGTAGGGTATAAAACAAAAGTAAATTCCCACCGTAAGTTCTTAAATATGTATAAATTATCGATCCCGCGAGCAGCTAAGAATTTCAACAGCATTAAAAGTTTAATGTGCTTTGGAGATAATACGTGAATTATTGATCAGGAGAACTTGAAACGCGTTTGCCAGATCGGCCGATACACGAAAAAGTTTCGGTGTTAAGGTTCGAGAAGTTGTTAGCTTTGCAACTAAAACCGTTTTATCAAGATGTCAATAATTACTTTTAAAATATTTTGGATGTTGGAACTTGTGCCAAGGAGATGGCTTCAGCAGATTACTCCTGCGGTTAGGTGTAAACGGTTTACTAGAGATATTGTACCCGCCCAAACGATTTACTTGGCCCAGCCTTTGTGGATTCAAAAAAAAATGTTTATTTTCAAATACATCCTTTTCTCCCGCCTTTCTTTTTATAAAGACATTATATTCAAATTACAAAGTTTGATATAACAACAGTTTTTTTTTTTTTTACATTTGCGTCAATTAAACTTTTTACTTATTTGTCATATATCAATTAAATTACTGTGCATACGTTAAAAACCACGATGAACAAATAATTTTCTAATGACCAGCAATGGTTGAAACATGTTGGTTTGATTAATTAAATATCTAGTGGTTAAGGACCAATTTTTAAAGCACGAGATATTTTGTATATGTCGAATAAGTGCATTCAATTTTCAGTATGATATTCCAAAATAGAATGCAATTATTCGATAGCTAAAATTTATCTCGTGATTAAAAAATCGACTTTAAAAACACTTGTACGTACATCTTTTAAAATTTAAAGTTTCAGTATAGTTTAGTATGGTAATTTATATGGATACTAAATTATACATTCATATTCTATGGTTTTGAGAACAAAGGAAATGTTGAACTGAATTTAAGTCATATTGCAAGGATTCACAGTCAGCAAGTGATTTAATACTCGGAAAGATATATGTTATATCTCACCCCATGGAATGCGAGGGCTCCGAGGATAAGAGCAGTTCCTCGAAATCCGTAAGAGTCCAGCAGGTACCTCACTAGATGCGGCATCAGCATTTGCCCTAGACCTGTCCCCGCCATTGACGTCCCTACAGCCCTTCCACGCTTTGCACGAAAGTACGAGTTCACAGCAACAAATGTAGAAGGTTGCATCAAACCGATTCCCAAACCTAAGTAAGAAAAAAACGAATGAATTTCTATCAAAACGTGGAACTACTGTTCATTGAAGCAATATTTAAAAAAACACATACATGGAAATCATGTCGCGAGTATCATCAGCTGATTTAAAATCTATCATTAAGTAAAAAAAAAACGATTGAATATTTCTATCAAAACGTAGAACTATTGTTATTGAATCTATTATAACGTATAACTATTTTTATTTAAAAAAAATCGAATACACGCAAATGATGTCGTGAATATCATTAGCGGATTTAAAATCTATCATCAAAAGAATCCACTCAACGTTTTTCATAATATATTAACACCTAAGTTAGAAGAAAAAACTATTGAATATTTCTATCAAAACATGGAACTATCGTTTATTGAAACCATTTTTTTTTCAAAATCGCATACATGCAAATGATGACGCAATTATCATCAGTGATTTAAAATCTATCATCAAAAGAATCCACCCAACATTTATCACAATATGTAAAAACCGTTTTTAATCTACTAAGATCTTTATAATCGATATTTCAGTTTTATCTTTCAAATTGTTTATAAATATTTCAATCTTATTACAGCCTATGCATCTAATTTCTTTCTCAATCTCCTTAGGAAATTCATCCTTATAAAACTCTTTGATATTAGCCGTATGTTGTATTAAATTTTAGCATTGATGTATGAAACCTGCCCGGACTTACGAGGTAATAATATAAATCAATTATAATATTGTATTACTAAATATATCTTTCCCGGTGTCAGTGCGATGATCTTTAGGGGCCGATTAAAAACACATGTTTTTAAAATATCGTTCCCAGAAGAATAATAAAATTATGTGCAGTATCCTTGAGGTGATTTTCTCAAAAAAAAAACGGCTCAATATAAGTTATTTATGTTATTATTAATAATAATAAAACTAATAATACTTTATTTCGATTTCTTCCAATTTTGATTCCAAAAAAATAAACAGCAAAATTATGAATGGCATACTTTATGGAATCTGTCTTAGTTCAATACATTCAAACTGTCTAGCCCAGCAATCAGATACACTTCTCCACTTTCGAGCTTCGGAAGTCCAAACTTTGTGAGTTAGGCACCCACGTTAAATCACCAAAAGTGGAGATCCATTTCAGGTGGACTATGGCGAGAGTGCATATTATTTCCAGGACGACAACGCCCCTTCAACTGCTTATCAGATGCAGTGAAATACCTTTCATATAAGCTCAAAAACCGAGATTACTCTGAGATATATATTCAATGTTATAATATCATCGATTTATGCAATCTGCTCGAGCTTACGACCGGGTTAATCTCGGCTATTGGGCTTCTACGGAAGGCACGCCAGTGACTAAGATCTTATTGCCTGTTTTGTATAGCACTTATCTGTAAAGAAACTCGTAATGTGATCATCTTAGTCGCATTTTAATCTACTAACCATTTCTCACAACATGCAACTTTGGACATTTTTGTTCAACTATTTCTTTTCTTGTATCTTCGGAAAATGTTTAACATGTTTCTTTACCTAAAAAACGTAATATAACTTCTAGCTTTTTCAAAATACTTTTTACACATTTTTCCATCCCATATATCAGCAATAATTTCATTTTACGTTATTAACTTGTAAATAATTAGTCAACATTGATTGACTCATCGCAATATTTAAATCAATCACGAATGTAAAATGATTAATAATTGTAATTTTACGAAATTAAAAAAGAATTATGATGTCAAAATAAATTGTGATGCGCTATTGATTTTTAATTTGTTTCCATGATTTATGTGGATTTTTTGTAAGGTACTATTGTTATTCGCAAATCAGTAAATTTTATTGATAACATCGCAATTACTAGTTATATTCTGTTTTAGAGATAAGAAGGGTATTTCCACTTGGCAACTCGTATTTTATACATACATTTTTCGATAATATTTCGATATGTTTGATTCGTAATGCAATGGGTAATGAATCTGATAATGGATTATGTTCTCTTCTTATATTAGGTGTTAGATGGGTAAACACTCGTAGTTAACATTCACAATGTCTATTGTAAATAACTGGTAATTGCATTTGAGGAAAACGAAGCTAATCTGTACATAAATTAGTTGCCAAAGATACATATTAATATAGAAAATATAAGAAAGCATAGTGAGCGTCTTCTGTATCAATATCTCTTTAGATCCACTTCGTATTATTCTGTGTGAAAATAATAATGAAATCGTGTGTAGCGGATAATTCGCACTGGATAATTTTTAAATAAGCATTTTGGATAAATATTGGAATAGGGAAAAATTAATATTCGTTTTTACTTATACGATTTGGCAGAAATTAGGCAGCAATCATTAGTTGCCAAAGACAAAGGTTAACATCGGAAAATATGAAAAAAGTTATTACTGTCTTCGGTATAAATTATCTTCCTAGATCCTCTTCCTGTTATTCTGTGTGAAAGCCACCAAATAATTTGTATACTTAATTATCATTTTGGATGAATATTAAAAATCGAGGATATTACGTTTTAAAATGATAATAAGAATGATAAGTAAAATTGGAAAAGAGATATAGACGTGAGATATTCCATAATTTCTTAACAATTATAATCACTTCCATGTTCGGTTTGGAGAGTCGAACCAGAAACCGAAACGATCGATCGAAAAAGGATAGATTCTATCCTACTTCATTTGCTTACCTCGCAGCCTAGTGAAAATACATTAGCCGCTAATCATTTATAAGCGTTCATCTTCATGCTAGGTATATGGAGGTACGAACAACCAAAGATCCTATGCGAAGTGTTGGCCACAAACATAAAAAGGAGATAAGACGGATCTTGTTGTTTATACATTTTTTCTTTTATCTTGTCAAACTCAAAAGTTTGCAAGATGTCTAGGACTCGTACCGAAAAGATTTAACCAATCTGTTAGTTTTTATTCGGAACATGTTGACCCCAAATCGATGATGTGATATGGCGTGTTGAGTAGCTCTGATAAAAACCGCACCCGGTTGAGTACTTCCAGTTGAAACATTCGTTTGTCGGACTGTTTATTTCTTTCACTTTTTTTCGATAACTTTGTGGTACTCAATTTTTAACTATATATTTTTTTAGTCACTACTACTTTATTTACTTTACATAATTCAGTTCATCGAACTTAAAATTGAATCATTCATTATAAGCAAAAAAATATATATGAAATTTTTTTTTAACTTTTTTTTAATTTTAAATTTTCTTCTAGGTACCCAAAGTAAAAATCGGTTTAAGTACTTATACCCAATAAGCAATGCAACAAAAAATAAAAATGTAAATATTTTTTACTCAGATAATTTGAAAATTATAAAGAATTATAATTTTTTAAAAAATATATTATTTTATTCCATTACAGTAGGAATGATTTGTTTATGACAACGTTTGATGTTCGAGCTGTCATTTGATCTGACGCAAGCGCAGACGCTTGATAGAAAAAGCAATAACATTATTGTTATAATGTGACCAACCTTGCGGTCAGTTTGTATGCAAACATAAATTATTATTGTTATGTCTCTCATGGTACCGCTTGAATCGTTCCAATGTTAAATGGATGACAATTAGAAATTTCGCATTGACGTGATAAATATTGCTTGTAAGTTCATTAACCTTATTTTTACATGTGTGTTCTTGTTATTGTTTCTCTGTACGGTTGGTATCGGACATCGTTGTTATTTACAACATATTTTAAGCCCTGTAGTAGCTATATACCAAAAGAAGATGATAGTGTATATACACGATAGCAGGAATATATTTGCCGTCACTTTTTCAAGTTGGTACACGGTATCATCAGCAACCCAACAATCCTAGTAGAAATTAGTTTGTATGTCCCAATCTTGTACGGCCGTTCACGTTCGCATGCATTGTTCTATCCACCAACCGGTAGGACCAACTTAATATTCACCTCACCAGTGGGGAGAGCGGAGCGGTGCCTGAATATTTTGGCGGAGCACATCGACCTGTTTAGCATATCTTATAGTGAGTTTGTCAAGCGGGTTGAGGAGGTTCTCATTATTTAGTTATGTTTTTTTTGTTTAAATGTGTATTGTTTACTTCAATCATAAGAATACCATGGTGTAATTTTTTTTGTACATTGAACGGCGCAAAGATTTATAACTGTTAAGCCGCTCAATGTTATATTTAAAAAAAAATAAATAAATACGAGTATACAGGTTAGGGAACAATTAAATGTTAAGGCATAATAATACATTACCTGTAAATACGCTGTAGGTAAAGATTAAATGCCATATAGATGTTGAAAAGCTGGCGACTATTATCCCTCCTCCCGAAAGTAGGCTACCAGCGATCGTTACAGCTCTAGCGGAGTATTTCTTGAGAGCTGGCCCTGTAATAAGGCCGGAGAAGTTGAGAACTAGAAGCATCGTGTTGGCTACCCAGGCAGCTCCCACGGTTTCCTGCCCCATGTCTTGCAGCATTTCTCCAAACAGAAGTCCGAACACAGAAAGCAGAGACTGGTTGAAGGTCTGAAATGATATTAAAAAGCAGTTTTACATTATACTGGGCCACATTTTAATTTAACCACAGTTTAAGTCTTACATTTTTTCAACGAAAGCAAATAAGTATTTTTTGCTATGGTGATGCTGAGCGTTCAAATTATTTGCTAAAGTGAATTTAAATTCTAAATTATTTGCTTGTTGACAATTCTAGTGCACTTATCTCCATATACACTGTTGAGTACGTAGGTATATTATTGATAATTGCACTCATTAACACATTTAAATTTACGAGAAATGAATACTTTAGTATTTATGGCGTTGAGCAAAAAATAAAATACAGTATAACAAAACAATGTTAAAGCTAAAGATAAAATATGTGTTGTATTTCATTGTTGTTTTTTGGCGGTAGATCATTTGAATAAAAACAACAGTAAATAAATAAGCGGTATAAGACAAAGAAAATCAAACCTTATTTTTATGTAACTATTTTGAAAACCAAAGAAACATTAGTATTTTACTACGTGTTCTTTATAATCTGCTATCTCATTGCTGAGATTGAACATTTTCTAAGAATTATAATACAGTAGTTTCCCGACCACTCTTGTCAACCAAACCAATAACTTCTTATGCTGGTAATACTACAAATATTATAACAGGAATCCTACACCTCAACATGATACTTTCATAACAATTTCCCTTGAAAACGAGTCCAACTCATAATTTCACAACAGATTCATCATTTCGAGATTATAATATACACAATCAAATAATGATACTAGAGAAGTCAATGAAATGGAAATATGTATGATATATAGAGAGAGGCCCATCGCATATCCGAAGCAAAGAATAATGGTCACTCACTACTATCCTTAATAATTCTGATTAAATCTCTCTCCATTCTGTTTTCTTCACATGCTTTGTTAGGATCTTAAAATGATTTATAAAATAAAACCGCTTATAACAATTCATGAAAACTCAAACCAAAAAACAGATTGAAATGTAAGGATAGGGAGGGATGAGAAGATGACAAAGGGAGGTTTCAACTTCACGCTCCTAAGACAGGAGATCACTTAACACAAATCTTAAATGAAATAATAATAAACATTTTTATTCCTAGTCGAGGTGAGGGATGTGTAGTCCCACTCGACTAATAAATATACATATAAGAAATTACATATAAAGTAAAATTTTAAAGCAAATAAATAAAAAAAAACAAAAATAACTAAAAATGTTTAAAAAAAGTAAATTAGACTGAAGAACTTTGCAGCTTTCTCTATTTTTCTTTTATCGCTCCGTTTTCCCAAACATTTGCTGCCGTAACGACAGTATTTTCGCTGCCTGAGAATCACTGCATGGCTCCAGCACACCTATGCCTTTGTAGTGCATCAAATGCTGGCACTCTCGTAATAGCATCCTGTAGGCCATGTTATATTGCACCCTAAGGGCGTTGATGCTCGCTTGGCTGTAGTTGGCACACAGTTCACCTCAGTACATGTTGGTGATAATAAAGATGCACATAAATATAATAAACAACCGATGAACAACTCACATTTGCTAATGCAGTTCCTAACACAACCATCCATCCCCAACCTCCATCGGGAGGAACCATCTTATTCTTGTTTACAGGCACCATTGTCTCCTTTCTTATTTACACTTCCCAAAAGGATAAGAAAATTAACCGGTTACATTCAGGTGTACTCCATTGTTTTCGCCAACACAACTCCCCAACGGCATGGTGAAAACTAAATTGGCAAAGCCGTATACATGTTGTGAATACTTTTAATCTAGAAACTAATTAACTTATTGAATGTTTATCGAACCGAGCACGACGAGATCACGAACGTGACTGGAGAGTGATAAAATTCTTATATTTATAACCACTTGTAGACAATGCTATCAATCTAGCGATAAATGATAACACGTGATCCCGGTGATAATATTGTAGTACCTATCTACTTTTAAATGAATCAGTTGGTCACTGCTACAATAGGGCGCTTGCATCGCTTCATGTTTTTATTTCGTATCTCTATATATCAGAATTAGCGCAGTTAACTGATTGACATCGTGAGAGCTCTTCAAATTTTAAATGAGATATTTCACAAATAATGTTCAATTTTTATTTTATTCAACGGTAATTTAAGTCTCAATTTCTAAATCAGAAAAATGGTGATCTGTAATACATTTTAATTTAGGCATTATATTGGAAATGTTTTTATTACAATGCACCACACTTGAAATACCATTCATTTGTAATATAAGGTGTAACTGCGCATGTAAATACTGTGTAGCAGTAGAAGGCAAGAAAATACGGTGTTCAGTTCTGATCGCAAAACATGTAAGCAACAAAAAAGATAAACTTATTTTACGTTTTTCCTTATCACAACCACATATTTTTATACACACGGCATAACATGTTCGGTATACACACGGTATAACATATTCGGTATACAATAATATATTCGGTATACACACGGCTCATTTATTTAAATATTCTGTTGAAATGTCATATAAATATTCTATTCAAATATCATTTAATTATTCTATTTAAATATAATTTCATTATTCCATTTAAATGTTATTAAAATATTCTATTCAAATGTCATTTAAATATTTTATTTATATGATATTTCATTATTCTCTTTAAATATCATTGAAAATTTTTATTTTAATATGATTTATTTATTTCTTTGAATCATCCTCTTTGAAAATGGTCAGTGATTGTGACCGAAACATGTCGTTTTTTTTAAAAAAAATGTGGCTAATCATGAAAAAAATAAGGTAATAAAAGTACATTGTAGAACCACAAAGTAACCGAGGAAAGAGTTAAAAAACAATTTGTATTATTATAATAAAATATCATAAAGCGCCATTCAGACAGAGTTCACCACAACGGAGCTCGGATCAACATTAATTCTTATATGGATCAACATTAATTATTCTATTGTAAATTAATATTCTTCATCCATAATTCGCTATGCGCTATCGTTATATTATGTTATATATAAAGGTATATGTTTATTGTACATTTTAACAAAGCCGTGGAATGGAAACAACTAATGCTTCACGACACGATACAAAAATATTATTCAAGATCAAAATTAAAAAAAAGATTTAAAAATATACCACAAAGTAACCGAAGATTAATTGATTAGTTTATACTGTTCAGATTTTACTTGAACGATCTTAAAATTTCAAGCGATACATAAAGCAAATAGATAAAAATAAGAAATATACTCGTAGAACCAAAAACGACTTTGATTAAAAAAGTTATTAAAATAAATATTAATTCACGACGATATCAGAATATACGCATGTGCAGTTAGTGCTCTTATTTGTGCTTTCTACTGACTAGGGATCTAATAAAAAAGGAGTTGAAGTGATTTCACAGGTTTTGTGAGCTTTGGAGGAGGTGTTCGAATATTTTGGAATTGAAAAAAAATTAAACTAGGGCTATTTCAGAATTCTCGGAGAAGATTATTCCATATATGAACTCCTTCCACCTGGAATGATCGATTAAATCGGTTAGTAAAGTGTTGTGGAATATTGAAAAGTATATTTATTCTTAAGTTCAATTTTAGAACTAGATGGAGTTTTTCAGCGCTTCGCTTGTATCGCTTCTTTTATCTTGACTCGATGCTTCAACATGAACGCATCTAAAAATCAGTAACGTTGATCTTATTATTATTATTATACCATCACGCCGTTTCCCCGAAGGGGTAGACAGAGAGGATCGAGCGCCAGACCAATCTATCCTGACATACATCTCTTGCTTCCTCCACATTCATACACCTCCTCATGCACGCTCTGCGATTATTCCGACTACGAACAGAGACATCGATTAGGATTTGGTTAATCTGATCATGCCACGATTTCCTTGG
>JAPMAF010001899.1:0-10316 GCA_026537445.1 Silvatares holzenthali | reverse complement strand
ATCGTTCTAAAAAAAATAAACGTTTTTTTTTCGTTATTTTAAATAACGAAAAAAAACGTTTATTTTTTTTAGAACGATGACTTTTTGAATCTCAAGCAGCGAGGAGAAAAAAATGGCTTAAAACGATTAAGACAGGAAAAATAATAAATTACAACTATTCCGGTTGCAGAAGATTCAAAATTGGTCTTGAGTAATACAAAATTCTTTTGTAATTACAATCTAAATCAGATACAGCAAAAAAAATTTGCTGCAAAGCAGAAAGAATTGGAGACTACTGCACTATTGCTTAAAAAATCAGTAAAGACGATCCTCAGCAATGAAGAAAGCAAGTAAAAACAAAAGTTACTATACATATTTGCGTTTTTTTTTAATATTGTACTCTACCCGGATTTCTTATTATAAAAAATGTAAAGCACTCTTGGGGTAATATTGTATCACGAAATAGCATTATACAATTGACCATAAATAAATAAATTAAAATATTATAACAATTAGAAAAAGAGTGCTAGCCATCAACCTACATCATAATAATAAAATATTCAGCAAAGAATAAATCAGAAGTAAATCTCTTATTATTAAAAGAACCATTTAATAAAATATAATCTTTAATCAAAATTATACAAATTACATATAAAAATATCATAATCAGATTGATAATATCTTATTACTTAATAACAGTCTAAAATTTCTAAACATGTCATAAATTGTTAAGATATATGAGAATAAATAAAAATAAGGGTCAAAGAATCTAAGTTTAAGGCACAAATAAAAAAGAATAACATGGATATAGAAATATCTGCATTTAAGCGTAGTTGATCTGATTAAGAATCAACGGACTCGTGAAAACGTTTTAACAACCTACTACATTCTGTGTTCTCTCACCCACATGTGACTTGAATTTCTTCGAGATACACAATAAGCTATTTTTCCCCTTGTTTTCTTAGTAATAGTAAATAAAAAATGAAAATGTCAAAGAATGCCAATTAAAAAACATAAACAGAATCAAAGCTGTTTGAGATAGTTTGCACATGTCAAGTGAATGGCGAAAGAAAGAATAGTAAATAGATCTACAGTGTGAATGTGAGTGGCAGAGCGGTGCGTGGAAGAACTTGGCTAAAACATGTTTATCAACTTCTTAACGGAGGCAATATGAGGAACCTCACTAACCGTTGTGAGTGTATGACAAGGATGAATGTGGAGTAACAAGAAAATCTCTACCGGAAAAATGTTCAAACCGAAATAGCCAACGTTAGTTGTAACATACTGTTAACAAAGCTTTCAAGAATACAATGTTTCTTTAAAATGGTGGAAGACATGTGATGATGACTGACAGCACCTAGACAAGACAATGGATACTTTGAATAGCATCCATCAAATATTGTAAAACAGTGGATAAAGCACTGCACTGAAACATTAGAAGTCACATAAACTGTATTATTCATTTCAAAATTGATTCAAAAAGCGACATTTACTGCTAGCATGGAAATTGTAGTACGGTGTAACCACCTGTTTTCATCAATGACCGAAGAGGTTTGTTGGTTAGAACTCTCCCTCAGACATGAAAGATGTAAAGAAATTTAAACTATAAAAACATTGTTGTCAGCTACAGATTCTAACAGAAGATGATATATATAGTCAACAGCCCCTTTTAGGGAGAAAAATTACTTAAGCACCCAGTTGAATATCTCAAAATTCACCACACTCCTGGATCGCTCTAGCTCCCCGCTTCCCTAAGAAGATATTTTGATCCACTTTGAGATTCACTGATCTAAATCATCTATCCCCAATGTTGTCACAACCCTGAGTTACAAATGAATGATAAATAGATGATGATAAATATATCATAGATCATCTGGAAGATAATAAAATACACCATTACACTGTTATCCTGAAGGAGTAGGTAGAAAATCGAGTTCCACACTGCTCTATTCTGATACACATCCATTGTCACATACAGGTATATTTGGGAACCACTGGTTACTTAAAGAGAGGCAGAAGTAAAACCCGCAGCGTCAAACAGATCACAGATATTTATTTAGATTACATGACGCTCAACGTAGCGAGTGATAGAGGTATTGTTGAATGGCCTGAGCGGTACTGGGCTCTTGCCTACGAGTCAGCCATATTTATACTTCATCAGCACGCCGGTACAGTCGCCCCAAGAGTATGGCAGTGCGGCCCGCCACGGAACGCCTTCCGCCTTCTGGAGCATTGGCTGAGTGTGTGTGGCAGTAGCATGGGCGCTACATATATACATCTCCTCACACATCATCTGTGATTATTATGACTACAAACAGGGTCATCTAATAAAATTTGTTTGATCTGATCATGCTATATTTTCTTGGATACCTTTCTGTCTCGTGCCTTCTACATTTATATCATAAATCTTCCATACTACTCTCTAAGCATCCATTCTCTCTACATGCCCAAACCACCCAATAATAATAGAAAGATAATCTAAAAGTAAATATAGCCATCAAATATATTATCCCATGGTTAAAATTATTATGAAATAATTATTACAAAGTTAATAGTATGGAAAGTAATTTCTATATCGAGGCAGGTTGTGAAGATGCCCTCCGCGGACAGATAATATTTGATCACCGTAAGTATGAATCACTGCATCACATTGTATCTTCCCCCTCTGCGAACAAGACCATGTAATCTTTCCATTCAGCTGTTCCAACGATTTGGTATATGTGAAATTGTCAAATAATAACAATTTCTTTCCTTTCTGCGATCGAACATACACAACACCTAAAAGAACATGCAATCAGACAACAAAAAGGCACAATTATAACATTTATGATTAGGTGTATATTAGTGTTAAAAATTCAACATACCTTATTCAGTTACATCCTATATCATGAATATTTACAATATTATTTCATTCTCGCAGCAAGGTTCTTAGAACATTGTGTGCACACTGCGTTAATACAAATATAAATCTACACAAAATTAATCTGCTAACTTTCAAAATGTTAAATATGTAACAACTTTGCAGAGCTGTGTTTAAAGTAATCTCAGCGGCAAACAATTCTCACAAAGGTTATGAAGTTGTGCGCACACATTAGAATGATCACTCCTCCACAAGCCTATAAACCATATCACTACAATAGAGCTTTCGAAGATGCTGATTCATTATTATGAAATAACAATTAATATGTCGATCAAAAATACCCTAAGAGTAACTGAGTTTCAATTCCTAAGACTCATTGGTATAAATATGCTGCATTTGTATCAGTATCAAAAGATAATCATTATTAACTTTACCAATAAGTGTCAGCTATGTAAATATTATCTACTATCACATGTATTTAGTACATTCATAACTTTTGCATATAGCAGTATTAAAAATAAAAAGATTACACTATGAAATGTTCTACAGCCCAACAAGACCTAGAAAAATCAAAATACCATGTGGTCATGTAATAGGCATCAACAATGAATCAGTAATGCTGGAGAGTGTTAGCGATTTAGACAGATCAAAGCAGAAAAATGTTCCAGATTCAACCATGATATGATATATGATATATATGATATTCTACTATCTGTTATGCAGTATTTTGAATACTGCACTGACTATGGTAGGACAAGCAAAAACTGTTTTTTTTACAGAACAATATCACTTATTATTTATAAAGATCTGTTCCCCTACCTAATATTTAAATTATAACTTCAACTGATTTGAGAGAACATTAACAAACTTGGCAATTTTACGCTAGAAAAAATTATCCAGCCCATTTGACCATGTTCTAAAATGTTAAAATACCTTTCAAATAATATCTGCTAAATGTGGTAAAACTTTAACGGATTTCGTGGTTTGGTCTCTGATAGATATGTTAATGTTGCAACTTTTCGCCAAATTTTGAAGAAAAATATTATCTTATATCATCATATATTATTAGGAATATTTTTTTTATTATTATTATTATTACAATATAATGCTCCACACTGAGAGAGAATTAATCACATAATACAAGATACTTTCAAATAACTTACAGTTTAATGTATACTGTTGAGAATAAAACAAATTCATCAGATTTGATTATTTTTAACAATTTGATTTCATTGTATATTATAAATTGTAGGGTAGCTATTGCAAAATAAAACAAAATATAGTTTGGTAAAAATATTTTATTTAAAACAAGTAGTGTCCTACAAGGTTTACAACATATTTCAAACAATAGCACAACTTTAACACTAAAGCTGAAATTAGTTTAATAAATATAGCCTCATATAACATATTCCGTACTATCACACCATAGTTTCTTAAAAACCTGTGTGCACTATCCTGAATTGCACAAAACAATTTTATGTAATATTCTCATCAATATGTCTTAAAAATATAGAACTATTAACATATGTTATCATAGCACTAATCTGAATGTTTGATATTATGCTGGAGCTGTGATTAACGATAAGAGCAGTGATACTAGTGAAGCCATGAAAATGAGTGCATGGTTTAAATGACACTATCGTTATAGTAACACAGTGAATCACTCTTTGATCCAATATTAGTACCGGACTTTATCGCTGCTAGTATCTCAGCTCCAACATAAATGCTTCCTTAAACAAAACGATTGATATTAAAACATTACAATATGTAAGTGGGATATTTTATTACATTGAAACAAATAGCAACATCTTCGATCAAAAAAATAGTTATATATCAGTAGAATAAAACAATGACTATAAAAAAATTAAAAATAGTAAAGTATACAGTACAACCAAAAATCATGAAAAATACCTGTAGAAAACATGTTGCCAAGCATCTGACCAATTTTACAGATGAGAGACATGGTAAAAACACACTTTATGATTACTATAAAATTTTCACTTTATGATTACTATAAAATGAACGGTGCCATGCACTCCATAATTGGCAACAATATTCTCTCCAAAGAATCGCAGTTGGCAACACATGATGGAGTCTAGGTACCTACCTTACTGTGTGGTAACATGGACTAGGCAGAAGAAGGATGAAAGCAGAATAAATGCAGTCATTACACAGAATGTGCGACAGATCCTGAGTTATAAGATGAGAAATGAATATATCAGAGAAGAATGTCAATTAAAAGTAACAAACATAAACAAAATGAAAGTTGTATGTTTGAGATGGTTTGGACATGTTGAACGAATGGCAAATGAAAAAATAGTAAAACAGATCTACAGTGCGAATATTAGTGGCAGAGCAGTGCGTGGAAGGCCTAGAAAGGCTTGGCAGGAGGATGTTTCTCAGCTTCTTAACGGAGGTAATGTTAAGAGCCACAACAACCGTTGGGTATGAATGACAAGATGTATGAACATGGAGGAGGCAAGGATAGTGTGTCAGGACAGACAAGTGGCGCTCCATTCTCTCTGCCTACCCGTATAGAGAAATGGAGTGAAGGTATGTATGTATGTATGATTACTGCCATTGTGTATACATAAAGGTTGTTATGTTTAAGAAATGATGTTACAGATAAGCAGAGAAAACATGTCCATGTCCAGACATATATTTTTCACTTCTTCCACATTCGATTGTAATTCCTTTGATTGTAATTTATTACCAATGATGAAGTAAATCAATTGTTATATTCAACGAAACCATATAAACTAGGTTTTCGATAAAATTAAATTCTTACGATTTCATTAAAAATTACTTTATTTCATAAATTCGCGCAACAAATGTCGAGTACAAGATTAAAAATATGGTCGACAACAATAAAGCAAAATGTCAAAATGACTCACCGAAAATTGTGAAAATATGGACTCACGGTTACTGTGCGAGATGCAGAAGATTCCATATATTGAGATAATCCAACTCGGAACATACACATTCACTACACATTTCAAAGAATTTCATCAAAACAATAATGTACGTTTGTTATGTTTGAGTCACATAACCTCACAATTTCACCAAATATTGTGATTTTATTTCTCTATTGACACTAAAGCAGAACACGTTAACGTATTGTAACGACATTTTCTAATTAAATAAACACCGATACGTATTTAAAAATGCGCAATCCGAATAAAAAACGCATTTTTTAAATTTCCGCAATCATGAAGCACATATTTTTTCGAATCTCACTTTGAACAGAATAACGACTCAAGAAAATAAAATTTCTGGTATCCGTACTGGTCAAAATGTCAATTGTTAACACGCACTATCAAACGATTTTGAAATAAAAATCAAAACGGCAATAAATGACAATCGCACTGACAGACGCCATCAAAAAGTTACAAAATAATAGGTACCTATGTACTCAACTGTTTGCTGGAGTTGGTGCGATCATAGAGTTGAAAGCTGTCTTCTTCTTCTTCTTTTGCTTATCATTTTTTGGCTTCCGTCCTTGTTAGGTATGGTAATTACTAAGAAATGTTTTTTTTATATATGTAATGGCCTTCATCCACTAGGAATGTTCTCAGCCAATTGACAATTCAGATTGTCAGGTGGTTTGAATTTTGATATATTACAAACACTAAGAAATGATAAAACAAGTTATTGATATTCTGCTCTCTTGGTTAATTAGGTGATTCGAGAACTTTCCTCTATTAGCCTCTGCCTTCAACTAGCCTCCATTCTTAGATATAAAAATCTGCCACTCCGTTAATATGCATATCCACACGAATTATTAATTGAAGAAAAACTATTTCGGTTTCTAAATTTGAGCGGTTTTTACATTTTTCTTACTAAAAGATCTTTAAGGATCCAACGAGAGATATTTGAGTTATTTTTCAAGAAAAACATTTTATAACGCATTGGGGTTCAGAGAAGGATTTTAGGTCTTTTAGGTTAATAATGTTTTAGCTACTTTGATGGTTGAAAACAGCCACGAAGTTTCTAACGTAGTTATGATTGTCGGGGCAAGTTAGTAATTACATTAATATAGGTTTACTGTTAGAAAATATATTGCAGCTTTAAAAATCGTTTGATCCTATATCAAAATTAAAACGTCGTACTTTTTTTAAATCTGAATAATTTTGCTTTCATAGACTAGGGATATATTTTAGTTTTTTCACAGCTAAAATTGTTACATGGTTTATAAAGAGAGATTTGCAGATATATATATTTTCACATCTATTTAATTCCATAGATCTAAACAAGGCAATGTTTTCTTTAGAATTATTGAGTTTTCATTCAGGAAAATATATTTATTCACAATAAAACAAAAAAAATACTAACATTTAATTTACATAAAGCTTACCAGAATATTACCAGACAACTTTTATCATTAAATGTTGAAATAGTGAACCATGCTTTTATTGTCGGTATACTCAAACGAATAATGTGCTATGGAAGGAAGGAGGTCTATTCCGGAATAAAATTTGGAAGCACAATCGAATTACCCGAAGTCGGAAATGAACAATTTTGTGATTTGAAAAGGAATTTATTATTTATTTATTTTGCCGATAACTTTAAAGCGTTGTTTTTTTTTTGAGAGCACTGTACATTTTTACTTAAATATTTTATAAACATTGATGAAGTATTATATGTATTATATTATTAGCGTGGAAGTTCCGATGAGCAGTGCAAATAACTGTAACTACAACTTGAGACAGTAATGGCAAAATTGAAGAAAAACAATTAGGGTCTGATCATTTACAAGCGAATGCTTAGAAGAAATGAGGAGCAGAACTAAATGTATTCACTTAAGAAACAACACCTAAGAAAATAGTAGAGAAATAAAGAGAATAAATTTTTTTGTAGGCTTTCACAACCAAAAGATTCGCAAGTCAAAGACTTTTGGGTAGTCATGTCGTGTTGTGACATTTTGTTTGCCAACTCTGTCTGTGTAAAGAAGGCAGTCTGAAGGAAGGCAGTCAGTCAGACTGCCTTCTTTACACAGACAGATAAAACGGTTAATTAAATTCATAAAGTTATCGAATTATCTCGTAATTACATAAGAATACACGCCTCTTACACAAACTATTAGCGTATCTAATAATACTTCATCAAATTTGACCTTGGTGCACCTTTATAATTCTTGTCTTTGATACTTCAGTCTATGGTTCAGTGATGGCGTCGGTCTGTCATGATTCCGAATCGTTTATGTCACACGGAATGTTTTTGGCAAAATTACATTTTGTCCTAACAATGTTGAACGTCAAATAGTTTACTGTTTCATCGTTCATTCCGTTCTAAATCATATTTTCTTTCGTATGTAGGCAAAATGTTGTGTCTTTTTCATAACTCAAACAGCATAAGTTTTCGTTATGATAACTATAATTCAAAATATTGACGTATTTATGTTAAAAGTGTCGTAGTATATTAAGTTTTCTGCAGTTAAAACATTGTAATAGATCTTTTAAACATCAGAAATTAGTTTAATTATCCATGTGAAGTTGTGTCAAGTGAATATTGCATATTACCATTTCGTGTTTTTATAACCTAAAAATATATTTGTAATCAGTTTTAGTTATAAACCGTCGTGCAGTTTTGCCATTAAATGGCATTGTGTTATCGTGTGAGTAATAATGTAATGTTTACACACTTTTATATTGATTGGAGTTTTATAAAATACGTCAAAACCTCATCTTGAATATTCAATTTTACCGATATTCTTGATTATATTTTTTGGTAAGTGCTTTTATTTTGTTTTCGGCTAATGACAACGTGCACTTACTTAAAAAAACTTATGATTTAATTAAAATATATTATTTAAAACGTCCTTTGTGTAAAAAATGTCGATGATATCTGTCAAAACTTCTAACAACTTTAATTTAGTGTGTATTATATTTATGATTGCGTTCAATCAATCAGAATAACATAATTTTATGAGATATAAAATTCAGTTTGCAAAATGCTACAAGTGTAACGCTTTCATTTATAAATATAAGCTCGTAATTTATAACATAATAACTGAAATATTTATTTATTTATTATCAATTTGCTTAAGATTTTAATTACCTATTTACTTAAAGAAAATGCATAGTATACCAGGGTATTTAGATTATTGTAGGTAGAATAAAATACACAGATTGAATTATGAAAACTTCTACACATTTAATTTTTTATTTATCTATTTTTTGGATGATTTACATAGTGCTGTTTCGTGATTAAAAACCACCTCAAGAGTACTTTACAATGTAAGTACATTTATATCTAACATTATTTATATACAACCAAAAACATCTTGTACATTTATTTTATATTAAAACAAAATGCTGTCATGACAAATGTTTGTAATAATATATAACATAGAAATATTGGTAAAATGATGAACAACTTAAGGTTAATGGAAAGTCTCATATACACTATTTTGCAATTTGATGTTTATTATTTTGTATTAAGAAGTTTTTAATTTTTCATTGAGTAATGTATATTTGGATAGGACCAGAGAAGAACAACACTGCAGCTGCCAGACGCATTGTCGACGCTTGCTCTGTCAGCCCTACCTTGGATTCCTCCGATTGATTAATTTTGCACAAGATATTGGAGGTCTCTGGATACTGCGACATAAGGGGTAATAATAAAAAATAGCATTGAGATCTGAGAAAAAACGACAGTGCAGTTGCCAAGACATTTTGTCGGCTCTCATATTTTTCCAGCATCCTTAAAATTCCTCGCATATATTCGATGAGTACAGATTTCTAGACCCTGGGTAGTTTCGATTAAAGGTTATATACATTATGACACCAAAGTAGATTTCTCTCATAGAATGACTTTAGTTCAGGTTATCATACCTTATGTGCAATTATAATATATTGTACAAATACCAAACTGTATATAAAGCGAACCCACATCTATTATTGGTCTAGATGATATTCTGTAATGGCTGGATTCTTGAGTAATGGTTGGGAGAATTGCTTGTTTTATCTATATCATGGAAGAGTCTCTCTGAGAACTGATATCACCGTTTCCCCAGACTGCTATATTTAGTTGGGCCGTGTATTATGCAATTGTCCATAATCGCTTAACAAATGATATAGATCATATAAAAGCCAACAGGTTAGCAATCATTCTTGTGTGATTTGGTCAGGTTTTGACCTTCGTGTCGAATGTGTTTTCTCCCACCTATATCTTGAACCTCTTCAAGACCCATGTTTTCCACCTCCCACATAGCAACTACTAATATTACAGGTATACTCTGGTTATACCTCCTATGCTAGAATTAAATATATAAAAAATAATAATTAGACTTGATAGTGGATAATGAGGATATCCAAAGCACTGGGTAACTTGTTTAGATGGTGTAGTTAGAAGAAAATAATTCAGCACACTTAAAGTCTCTTCATTGCAGTTGATTTATTTTTATTTATACACATTTACGGCTAAAAAGCCATTAAGAAATTACAAAACAAACACAATACAATGCTGTATAAAAAAC
>JAPMAF010001898.1:0-10316 GCA_026537445.1 Silvatares holzenthali | reverse complement strand
TATATGCCTAAAAGAATGTAATTGAAACCTCAGGTTTTTATTCTCTATGCAATACAGACAGACAAGAATATGCGTAAAAATGGATGTCGAACCGATTTCATCCAACGTTCATAAATGTAACAAATGTATATCCGTGTATACAAAAACGTACTTAATAAATTGTAATTCTTCAATCGTCTTCTCAGTAGATACCAGATTAGAAAACAAAACTGTTTATCTTAGAAGCAGTGTTGTTCAAGATTGTACAAAACTGTAAACTGTTTTATTTTTGTTTTTTCGTCTTACAATGACCTCAGAGGTGAAAGAAACCTTTTTGTACATTAAACTAACATTGTTTGGCCGTTTTTTCAATACTGCAATTAATTGCAAAAAATGTGAATGCAGACTGTATACGTAGTCTACATTCAAAGCTAAAATGAAAGAACAGCCGTAAAGAGCAATATTTTTTATAGTTTTATACGATATTTAATTAAAGATCAGTGGCGGATTTACGAGCTGGAACATTAGGTGTGAACCGCATAAATTAAAATCAAAACATAATTTTTAGACGGCGAACTTTTTTAATCCTCTTTTTGTCCCCAGTCTGGATTCAATAAATAGCAAACTGTGTTATCGCGTATCTTAAATTACTTTTGAATACGTCATACCATTCAGTCTCGATTTATGTCTGTGCTCGACGATGGAATATATTTATAGGTAGTTTAAGATGCAAAGGTAGTAAAACAAAAAGAGTAAAACAAAAATATAGGAGGGTCTAATATTTTGCATATTTAACAACCATAGTGTTATGTTTTGCAATAACAATATTAGATATCAAATCAGTCTCTATGAAATCTACTAAAAGTTTTTGCGCAATTCCTATTAGAGATAAAACACGCTTTTGACAAATTTAATTGTTTCCTTGGATGATAAGATTGAAAAGTAGACGTATATACAAGAACGCAAATCAAATCCTTAGCGTCCCTTTTGCGCTTTATAGAATCAATATTTTGACCTTGAGGAAAGAGAAATATACGAGTATGTAGGTACGTATTGGATACTTTTGAAATAAGATGAAAGTAAGCGAATTTAAGGGTTATAGAATAAATACTTGTTTTCTGGAAGAGGTTGTCTTATTTTGAACATGCACCAGAAGAAACAGAGGCAGTATTGTTAAACGAACTATTGACGAAGTCTTCGGTGAACGATTGAAGAGTAATTGTGGCGGGATCTATTCTGCAACCACAGCGCTTAATCATAAGCAAACTGACTAGAGAGAGACCAAGAGATATGATACATTTTTTTAACACATTTTCATAGCAATAATTCCCCATTTATACACACGACTCGTGAAAAGAAATATATAGTCCCATTCCCCGATTAGGATTAGATAGAAAGAATGGAGCGCCACTTGTCTCTATCACTTGTCTACACACAATCCTCGATTCCTCCACGTGCATGCATCTCCACATACACGCACGGTTGTTGTGACTCCTAACATTGCCTCCATTAAGAAATTAGGAACCATGTTTCTACCAAGATCTTCTAGGCATTCTACGCACTGCCCTGCCACTAATATTCGTACTTTAGATCTGTTTTACGATTCTTTCATTATTCGCCATTCGCTCAACATGTCCAAACCATCTCAAACATTCAACTTTCACCTTGCCCTGAATGTAACAGTCCCAGACGGATGCTGGTATCTCGTGAGAAGTACGTGTAACATCAAAAAAGAAATTGAAATAATCAAATATTTCAAAATACCATCTTAAATCTTTATTAGAAACTAAATTTAATGGTTTGGTACCGTATTTGAACAATTTTTATTAATATCTTCACCTTACTACTAACACTGTCTATTTATCTCTATAAATTAAACAAAAGTATCAATTTTTACTATGTACTGTAAATAAAAGCTATTTTTTCCACTGTGTCCTATATCCAACATACTCCATAATTCATTTTGAATAGGTAATGCTACCTTTCCCATATGAAATTCTTGCCTTATTATAAATCTGTTAAATTCGTTTACATACATTCTAGTTGAAGTGTATAATACATACATAACGTCAAGCCGTTTCGCGTAGGGATAGGCAGAGAGAATAGAGCGCCACTTCTTTCTGTTCTTAAAGTTCCCTTTGTTAAGAAGTTGGAAAACATGCATCAGCAATGTGCTTATAGGCCTTCCACACACTGCTATATGAAGTATGTTCTCACTATAAGTTGTTGTTTTTCATGCCTCATTCATTCGACATGTCCAAACTATCACATCTCTAAATCACCACACCCAATACTCATTCTGTTTATAAATGTTATTCTCATTTCTTGTCCTATTACCCAGTCTCTCTGCACATTCTTCTTGACAGTCTTATCTGTGTTTATTCTGCTTTCATCCTTCTTCTGCCAAGTTCACGTTTAGTTGCCATATAGAAATCCGAAATGTATGTGATATCATAATGGTATAGCGGTAACATTGATACCCCTTACATAAAGGTAATACTGCAGTATAAAAGGTAGCCGACCACTGCAAGGAAATCATCAAATTGTTCCTTGAATTCAATTATCAATTTAAAGAGCACTTCTTTGGAATAACCGTAATGAACAGATCTACAAAAATCAATCTTTCAACAGTTGAATTAAATAAACATCTGAATACTAAAATTATATAACTTTCAAGGATAGAGTTAAATATTATTAAGAGAGAAAGCAAGAATTAACCACAATAGTCAAAACAAGGGTTTGGAAGTATTAAAAGAATAGAATCTAGAACAGATTGTGAAATATTTAGAAAAACCTTGAAAAAAGTATGTCTAGCAATTTCCAAAAGAAGCATGATACAGAGTTGCACGCATGTGAAGTAGGTTAGTTATGTACATTTTTCCATAGATTAATAAAATATAATAATTAATTGTGAATTTGAACTTGCATGATTGATTGAAGTTCACAGAAACACTGCAATAATTATAGCAATTCTAAAGCATTTACAGATAAACTATTGAACTTTGCAGAGCACATGGGTACTGAAATAACTAGTGTTTTATTGATTGTTTACATTACTCAAAGCAATTCCTGATATCTCATTTGAACCCGATTATGTTGTATCATTATGCAAGGTGTAATTATGATAATGGATTACATAATAACTGACACTCAGGGTTCATTCTGTCAAGACAACATTGATACTCTATTTTCAATCATTCATAGTGTATAATATAAATAAAATAATACTGAAATCTATATTAGTTCAACCAAAAATTTAATGATTGTAAGGTAAGGTTTAAAATCATTTAAAGGTTAGTGCAGATGATTCTCTCTATAGTACTTGCCTTAAATATATACGTGTCGAACGTAGAATCACATAAGAGTCCCAATGAAGTTTTTTAAAATGCGAAATGAAACAGAGAATGTGTGGCTTGTTGTTTGATACCACACCATTAAGGTGTCTTTATGCTGTAAGTGATAATACCCATTGTTCTTCATGAATACATAAACGCTTCTCAAATTCAACATTTCATTAGAAATCCTGAATAATGAAGGTACTCAACTACCATCATAAATCCTTGGAAACGATCAAATGTTTAATGGCAATTCTTACATGAGTTGCATTAGATCACAGTGTACTTGGAGCTCATGCTCACTGTACAAATATCTGCGAATGTCTCAAATTTTTATAGTCAAGGTAACTTGTGTTATTAGAGAACACAAATTTACCTTGATTCGTTACTCTAATGGAACCAAACTCTTGTTTGCCATTTGCAAATAAAAAAAACATGCCATTTGCAAATAAAAAAAATAAACTTGACCATCGAATAATGTGAATTCGTTTAATATTGTGCAATATCAAATCAACCTCGAACTTTGATTTTATTGTCACAAATGCCATTTTGTGTGTTGTGTATTTTCAAATGAAAGATTGCATTCTGAATAACCATTTTATTTTTCTAATAAAATTATATCTTACGTCTAATTTTTATAATAAAAATTTTTAACCACCATCTTTGAAACGCGATTTAAGAATAACATTAAATAAATAAATACACGAAACTATTTCTTTCACTATATATAAATCAGACATTAGAAAATATTAAATAACAAATGAATGAATGATGAGAGGTACAAGGGGAGCCTAGCTCTCCCACTCCTGGAAATGCATCACGGTTCTGTCCACCATAAAATTACTATTTACTACTATATATTATATATCCCATAACTCTGACCACTTTTGTACTGGATATAAATATTACAAAACCTATAGATTTTTTGTATATACATTTACAAAATTCTCGCAACGATGTCAAAAAAAGGCTCAGTATAAACCAAAGTATGCAGCAGAAGGATCATAGTATGCGACACCTGGCCAGCACGCATCGCACCTGCGACCGCACCACTCAGATACCATCCAAATTACATTAGAGAATTATAATACAATTGAGATTACCTTTTTCATAACATAAACACAATGATAGAATCGTACAAAATCATGCTAAAAGTATACCGCAACAAAACATTATAATAATATGTACAAAATAATCACAAAGCTCTTTCTCTCTCTCTCGCACAGGCAGGCCAAGCACGCACGCATGCACGCACACATCACAGGCACACCCTCCCAACATTTGGCAATAGATTCACAACACACGATAACTTAAAAGAGCGACGGCCAGGCCGGCGTTTTGGTATGTTACTGTACAGCGTAAAATTATAAGAAAATATCACATTGCGGGTTGCGAGGGCCCCTCGTGCCCTCGAGGAAAGGGACACGGGCATCAAACCGTCGCGCCCATGTCTGCCTGGTAGCGCTGCGTTATGGAGGAGGCGGCTTCCGTGAGGCCCGCTAGCGCGCGGCGCAGGCCCATTAGGTGGCGCTTGAAGTCGGCCGCGGTCCGCCTCGCCCCCGTGTCTTCGCACTCCTCGCCTTCCACGCCCGAGTCCTCGGAGCCCTCCACGCCGGCATCGCTCTCCGTGTCGCTGGGCAGAGAGCTGCCGGAGGACGTCGACGCGGTGGACGCGGTGGAGGGTCGGCGCACGTGTCCTTTCTTCACCGGTGGCACTTCGGTACGCTCCTCTCCTAAGTCGCGCCCCCACAGCAGTTCCATTTTAGCCGCGTTCAACATAGTGAAGAGAGCGAACAGGTCTTCAGAAGCTAGCGGATCTCTCCTGCGTCCCGGACCCAGTTCCTTATCTTCGCTATCCGACAATTTCAAGTCCATGAGTCTGCATGGCACGAGCACAGTTTCGTCCATGGCGTTGACGGTCTTCACAAACTTCTCCATAGCATTCAGTATGCTGTCCTTTGAGAATTCCGTTTCGTCATGGCGCGCAATCCTCCGCAGGCTATTCCTGTGAACAAGCGAAAAAAAGAAAAAAAATTACTATAAATTCTAATTAAACATTTTGTATAACATCACACAAGCTATAATTTGTACACTATTGTATAATTTTGTTTGACCAGCTTTAGGCAAACAATTTGCTTTAAAGGTAAACGAGATAAGGTGCCACTGAGGAACAAATCTTTTAAAATTTAACGCAAAGAATAAAAATGTTAATTGCAATATAGAGTAAATATAAACAGTAAATTAGCCAGTTTAAGCATGGTCATTGATAAACAGAGTGTAAATTGGTACGATAACGAGAATCTGTTGACTTAACCAGCAGAGTTACTGAAGTGCGAATTGCAAACTTTTACTTCCAGATGTTACGTTATGCAATGTCATTGACTAACATTTTATACATATTAAGCCTTAGGAGATTTGATGCATACAATAATACAAAAACAATACTGCAGATTCAATTTTCATGATCCATCTTATGCTTTCTCCTGTCTTTAGAAAGATATATACAAAGAGTTTAAATGTTCTACTGCAGTCATTTTCATTAAAGTTTTGAGGTACATTTTAGTTGAATTACATTTATATACAGATTACCAAGCAGATTCTAACCAGTTTACCAATCTGTAAATGTGAAAATCATTTCAATGCGGTTAGAAGAGAATCAAGCGGACCGTAGTTTAAACTGAAGAAAGAAATGTAATGGTTATGGTTGTGTTATATATAAAAATTAAAATATTTCAGAAGTTCACAAAAATATAATTGAACATTGCAACTATGCCCTGCTAAGGACTCACTCACTCTGAATAGTATAATATCATGATGCATTTCACTATTTTACTCGTCTTGGACGCTTTCATTAATTTATGCATAAAACTCGTTCTAGAGAATTCATGAAATAACTTTATACATACTATGCGATACATTCTTTTCTATGAGCATGACACATTACCGGGAGTGTAAAGTTTGATGGTGGTTATCAAAAATTGTAACTGGTGGATTTAATCAGCGCTCGATAACAGGTGAAGCGAGTTAAATTGCTTAAAAGGCCAATTTAAGACTGCGCTGTGTCAGACAGTACTGGTTCGCCATTAAAGATTGCTTCATCGAAAAATGGTTACATTACAGGTTAGGAATGTGCGACGGATGGCGGGTCCCCTACCTACACTTCCATACGTTGCAGCACAGCAAAGTTGTACGACGCATACATAACCTTCGTTAAATTTAATTCAGACAGTGTTTGACGAGCCTGTAGAGAGTTGCTGGCCATGCAGTTTGACATATTTCGATAGTTATAAACTTAACCGAAAAATTTAAGAAAATTATTTTTTCTCCATGTCATCACTTAACAACGAATAAAATACGATAACAAAATGATTTGGAGAGAAAATTATGCAAATATCGTTCAAAATGTTTCATAACGAGGACAGAATTTTGACATTTCTACTAGCACTAGTGTGAGGTGACGCGCAGAATATATGAATAAAAATATTCAATATCAAGTATATTAACCTGCTATTTTCCATATTTGCACTTAATGTATCACTGTATCCACCCATTGTCATTTAACTTTAAAGATCACTTCACAGCGGAAATCAGAAAGCACAATTTGTGAGACCGAACAGACACGTCACGCACGACGCTAAGCTGAACAGAAATGATGTCGAAACTGCCATGCGCAGCGATTTTATAGAAACGTACGACCGCGGTGGGGATCGGCGACGCGATACAAAACGATTAAACTCCTCGGAGCTACGGATGATAAAAAAACAATTCGAATATTCATTTGTTTGATAAGGTGAAGATTAATGGATCACACTCGTCTTGTACATGAATATATTTTGATACAGGGTAATTATAATATTTTCAAACAATATTTTAATAGATGTTTTCTTTCAAATTTAAGAATAGTTTATAAACATCGGCAGCCAGTTCGCGATCCCCATATATCGCACCACAATACGGCTCGGTGATTGGTTGAAAATTAGACGTTATGTTCTGATTGGCTGGACTTTGCGTACATAGCGCGCTCTTGTTTGAAATAATAACATCGTTTTTAAACCAGATTTGATGTACAATGTTTCTCTAAGTACTTAATTATTTAATGCTTTACTTCATTTTTATGTATGTTAATATTAGAATATCACGAAATATAAAATATATTAAATGCATGTTATTTCATATTTCCATAGAAAAACAGTAGCTGATACTTTGCATACAGTTCACTGATTTTAATACATACTCTTCCTCCAAATTTGCAGGATAATTAATATTTTATTTATTGTACCTACATTTGCTCTATGTATTAATGATAATTTAACTTATTTTCGTGACTTGTAAATTATATTGTATCGGGGATTCACAGAAAAAGCATTCCAAATATTAATTTCTAACTTCTTCGAGCCACCATCTAAGGGAAATTATTGTAAGAAAGATATGACTAAAAATTAATTTATTTTATAAAAATTTGCATATGATGCCAATTTAAAAAAGGATTACAACAATTTAAAAGCTTGATTTAAACTACCTTCTTTTTCTTCTTCTTTAATCTCGATGTATAAATTTGTTTCTTGTTTCTTCACAAAGGCTAATCCTTTCCTTTTTTGTAACTTCAAACGAACTTTGCTTTGATCTACTAACTGTTCATACATTTATAAAACAGTTTTTACAAACTTTCGTCCAATTTACTCTCCAAAGATGTATATATACAAATTACATACATTCTCGATGTGATACTTAAGTATTTTTGTAACTTTTAACTTAATTAAAATTTAAGAACAGACTAGAATTAATGCGGGCTTTAAAGAGGCCCATGCTCCAAAGTTACATGAAAGGTCATTCCGTAGACGGGCCGTGAATATGGAACATGTACTAGCGTGATCGATAAAATGTATAAAAAATGTATCGAGATGGTTTGGTCATGTAGAATGAATGAGTACCTAGAAACTAGTACGGAAGATCTATGATGCAAAAGTAGAAAGCACGAGATCGAGAGCCCAATATTACCGCCCAAGAAAACATGGCACTATCAGATTTACCAAATATTGATGGAAGCTCTGTCCATAGTCGTAATAGCCGCACAGGAGATATATAAATTTGAACAAGGCAAAGAACACAAGTCATAGACTTTTGGGTCGTTTACCAACGTTTCAGACCACATTGCAGTGCCCATCTTCAAGGCGAATCTGTACATGTTAAAAAGTCAGCCTTTCCCATCGATAGTCTCGTCCTGAAGAAGGACACTAAAATGTGATCAGAAACGTTGGCAAATAAAATGTCACAACACGACGTTCAAAATGTCACGAATTTTTCGATCATGAAAGCCTACGACAATATTAGAGGCGAAGAATGCGTGTCAGATGGAGAGGAAATTGACCCTCTCTGCCTATCCCTACGGGGTGTTGTAATGCACTTAAGTGTTTAATACTAGTTTGTGCAATTTAGCTATCGAGAATTGAATTGAAAGCTAAACATTGAATAATCTTATGTATGGATCAATTTTCCAATAGATATGCACGTTTTTCTATTGATCATTAAGTGATCAACACTTTAATCAAAATATTGTATATATTAAAATATTTAATATAAATATTGAATTTAATATTTATTACATATCTTGTACAAATAAATGTACATGTGCATATAATATAAATATCACAGAATCATATCAGCCACGCGAATGATACTTTACTTAATTATTTGTGATGCAATAAACATGAGTGAATCAATAATATATCGTTATTATTATTATTTTTTTCACAAACAGGGTTGCCAAAACATTAAAATACAAAAAAATAAAAAAAAAATTTTAAATTTATTAAATGATATATTTCAAGTTTGTACTGCACACGAGACACCACTACATCACTTGTACCTTCAATGAAAATATACTGCATCTCCAATGAACATATATTTTATCATCATTAAAAACATACAGCATCTTCGACGAAAATATAATACTGTATCTTAGATTTTGTCAACTACATTGTAGTTATTACATTGTAGTAATTCATTTTAAATGATAATATTTAACCACTTCAATTTTTTGTCTAAATTTCACATCATTTGTATTGACTGTTCTACAAGTTTCGAGCCATCGTGGTTCATTATCAAAAACTTACTCCACGATAGTTCGAAACGCATAGAACATATAATTCAAATGGAATTTAGATATTAAATAAATATTTTTTTTTATTGAAAGTATACGTACTGCATATTTAATGAAAATGTATTGTATTTTCAATCAAAACATTTTATATCTGATATGAGAAAAATGTATTGTTTCCTCAATAAAAAAATATTGTATCTTTAATGAAATATATTATACAATACAACATAATACATCATGACGCCGTTTCCCGAAAGGGGTAGACAGATAAGATCAAGCGCCACACCACTATATCCTGGCATACATCTCTTGCTTCATCCACATTCTTACACCTCCTCATGCATAGTCTGCAACTACGGACAGAGCCATTAATTAGAATTTGGTTAATCCGTTAATGACGTGATTTCTTTAGACGGCCCCTCTATCGCATACCTTCTACATTCGCATCGTAAATTTTCCATACTAATCTCTCGGTATCCATTCGTTCAACATGCCCAAACCATATAAGGAATGCTACAGGGACGCCAGTGTTGAAGGCTCTTCAGCTCAAAGAAAGATGACCAATGATCATTTAAACCAGGGTTCTCCAAACATTCCAGCCTTAGGGCCATACTGATTACCCCAGTAAGTTCCGAAGGCCAAAACCATATTATCATTGTTGCCGGTGGTAAAAAGTCAAATAGTCCACTGATGAAAAAAAAAGTCCGAAAAAGTACGCAACGTTTAAAAAAAGGCTGCAAATCGGACTATATCTCAATAACATAAATCTCATTAGTATTTCATATGTCATTATGCTTGTTATAAGTTATGTTTTTATTTAAAATATATAAAATGTTAATTGGATTCATTTCAATAATTTGTTAGTTATTATATACTGAAGTTAAATTTTCTGCATATTATAC
>JAPMAF010001897.1:0-10319 GCA_026537445.1 Silvatares holzenthali | reverse complement strand
ATATATATATTTATATATATATATTCATATTCCGCCTATAGGTATTTTCTAACGAAACTGAAGAACAACTGGCATTCGTAGACTTTAAAATAATAATGTTACTCTCGAATATTTACACATCACATTAGGATTTTTGAAATAACCATTTTGTTCCCTCAAACAGGTATTCCTAAATAATGTGCCAAGACGGACGTGGACGCGGAGTGGCGAGGAGGTGTCAGGCACGTGTGGCGCGGGAGGGGGAGGGGAAATTAATGACTATTTTAATTCCGTCCAGCCCGACTATTGGTACGTCGCACCTCGAACACCATCTGCAGGAGAAGCTAACCGATTTGTCTTCCCTTGACGCGGATAACCTGTCGAGAGAATCGGAATCTGTTTTACATACTAATTAAGCAACCGCTCCGGTCCGCTTCCGATGTATTCCCAATTACTTTTAACTATATTTAACTACTGCCTCTAGGCCCACGAGATAATGATGTCGAGGACAATCCCGTTGAAAGATTCACATTTCTTAAAACCTATAATATACCAACTTTAGAACGGCGTACAGGAAATATAAAGTAATGATACAACTATACCCTTTGTCTTACAGAGAATTTCACGTTTGAGATGATTAGACATATCAAGCGAATGTCAAATGAAAGATAATAAACATGTTTTATTTTGCAATTACATTCGGAAGAGCAGTACGGGAAAATCGTAAAAGAAATCACCGTTCAGAAATGTAAGTCACGTGATATGAATTTATCCATAAATTAATATTGATTTGTTAATTGTTTTTATCGATGTACCACTTACGAAAAAAACATGTACATATTAAAATGTAAAAATGGATTACCTCAAAGTTTTACCCGAAAAAATGAATTATAGAATTTATCCATGTTTCGTAATTAGATCTGTATAGTATAACCAGGTATTCAATTTTTCCTCCGACTGCTGCACAGCATTTAAAGTTCAATTGCAAAGAATGTTACAGATACTAACGGACAGTGGTGTCGTGGTGTCTCATGTAAAGTGAAAGTAAAAAAGATTTTTAAACTTTTTAAGAAGCTAACAAGATCAAGGATGTATACAACCGTTAAGCGTGTAATATAAGATGTATGAATATGAAGAAAGTAAAATTATTGTAGCATTTATCATTTTGAAGATCGATAGACAAATTATATAATAAATTCTTACCGAATATGAAAGCCAAGTTAGATGTCAATATTATAGATGGCGTATCAACAAGGAAACTCGATTTGATTTTAGATACGGTGTGGGTATGTAGTGGGATACCAGTAACATGGACGGAAGGAAGTTGTGGTTCGAATGTTTTACAAAAAATTGCTTTATTTTCTTTGTCTGTAACCACTAGATATTATTTAAATTAGCCATCCAACAAGATTCGACATATTAGAGTCATGATCACGTATGCCTTAATCACGGATGCCATGATCATGATTAGTTAACGGTCGAAACTTGTTAGATAGATTAATTAAATAGTATCTAGTGATTGTAGACAAAGAAAATAAAGTTGTATTTTGTATTAAATATATTGCCTTATCGTTTTGGAGAGACATGATATTAGCTGATTGTATTCCAAGCATATTACGGTAAATTAATTTATCACCTTCTGAAAAGTCAATACATGGCTAAGCAATGTATTGTTTTGTGATAAAATCGTTGTTATTAAGATAATTTATCAATGTTGTTATCCAGCGAGCAGCTAAGCAATAAAAGAAACGAATAATGTTTGTTGCCAATACATTTGTAAGTAAATATTGCTCCCAATCAAAAGCAAACTTACCCTCTCTACCCGCAAATCGAAGGCCACGTCAGATTTCTGGTCTTTTTTTACAGCCAGCCACGAGAATTAATGATGACCCTAAAGTTGTTGTGCTCCTGGTACCTTCCAGCAGGACCTATATCAATTCCTGTCGACAAACAACAATTGGGCCCTGACAATCTGAAGGCAAAGCTACGGAAATCCATTAGAATATACATTCAGGCACGGGCAAAGGGATTTGTATTGGATTCAAACACCTCCTCGCGTGTTATTTGGCCCCGGTAATCATTTACAGTTGGTTTGGGCTTCTGACATAACCTCTGTACATATTATATTGTACACAGACTCAGCTATTCTCAGGATGTTTTTTGTTCAAGGAAATTATATTATTCACGGATGAATGAATAACGTTTTGCCATACCGCGATTCCTACTTATATATATCAAATAAAAATAAGTCCTACGTAGGCGTTACTTAACGAGTGATCTTTAATATGTTGACTGACGTTAACTTAATTATTTCACACGCTTAACTGAGCAGATATTTGAAATTAAATAAATTTCACTTGTTCTTCGGAAACTCAAGAATTCTCCATTTTTAATTAACTTTTTATACACTTTGTCTTCAATTGCTTTGGAGTCCACATTTAAAATTATGTTTTATTTAATTTCTTTAAATATATATCCATAAATCATTTAATTTATCCATCCAACCAGTTTCGACTATGTGCTAATCGTGGTTACGGAAGTCAGAAGAAAATAAAACAAAATAGATTTCTAGTTATTAAACTTATTTTCTGTTTACTTTTACCACAACTGCATATTTATTTTATAAAAATCGATATGTTTCGGTCATAAACCGACCATTTTGACCTTTCAACGTGAAAATGGTTAGTCGATGACCAAAACATGTAAAATTTTATAAAATAAATTTGTGGTCCCATTGCACTTGACTCCCATATTTTTCGATTCTCTCACAGATGTCAGTATTTTTAAGATTTCATTTAGTTTTCCATTTAATTATAAGTCATATGTCTCAGCTTTAAATAAAGTTTAATATCCACATCGACTCTCTATCTTACTACTTACCACCTTTCTCTCTAAATAAACGATTAAGGCTCGAGCGATGTGACCAAAGACACATTGCACACTTGTTTTGGATGTGTATTTTTTCCAAAATAAAGGCGTTCATTCCATTTCACTCATAGAATTTTCAACATTTTTCAACAACACCACATCTCGAATGTATCAACTCCCTTCCTTTCGTTCGTCTCCGTGATCGATGTCTGCACCATACAGACATATAGAGAATACAAATGATTCGATAAGACGCATTTGAGGATACAATGAATCTTGTTTATCTTGGACATCGGACCCTTCGCTGTTAAAAAAGATAAAATAAAATTTATAATTTGTGTATATCGGAAAATATTTACAGGCTGCTTATTTTATTGATACTAATTCGTTATAGACATAGGCAAAGATACAGTAATTCTCTATATGAACATGTATAGTAAAAAGAACCGTCAAAATTCAGCCATGCTCGAGGCATTTCTAATGGAAGATGGTAGACTATTCCACAGGAGTGAACCAGCTAGTTGGAAAGCTCTGTCGTCGTTATTTAACAACACGTGACGGAATGGTGACTTTGTTCAGTGCGTCAGAGCTTAGTGATCTCAGTGTTAGCTGTTTACCGCTGAGATCATTTCGTTTAGAGAGTTCTGAGATATAAAATGGCACTGTATATTTAAGCGCCTTGAAGGTTACGAGGCATGCTTTATACTGAAGTCAATGATAATCACGTACATACGGTATGATACTGTTTCTACTCTTCTTTAATTATCCGAGATGCACGAATCCAAATATATAAAACATAATCATCAACCAATCCAAACGGATTAAATCCTCTGCGTTTTACAATTCTCGAAGCGATTGAGTTTTCGTTAATTAAAATATATCTTACGTCTGTAAATGCATGAGACGTTGTACAATGCAGTTAAAGCTTAACCGATGTGTACAGTTAGACTGTTGTTTCATCGCTTCGTTAACCACGAGGATTTCCAATACATCTGACAGACGATTGCTGAATGAGAGACGCTCTCGGCAGCTAGCGGAGATAGAGAGGTACCGCGAAATCTTAATGGAAGACGAGTGACGGAAAACAATTTGGAGGTGGAATGCTCCACTCAGTACAGTAAGCGGCGCGACCAGAACATCTGTTGCACTCACACGTACGCGGGTAATGGGCCTGGAACCATTGCCGCTGCTACCACCACCGCACAGTGTGTCGTCTAGAACATGCCAGGTGGGCAAAAGTCTTTTTGATATTTTCTGCATTGATTATTGAATAATTTTGTTATATTTTTTCACGTGTATATAAACTAAACATTAATAAAAAAAAATCTTTGCCTTCTAACCAGTTTTTATTAATAGTCAAAAACCTTTCTTTGACATATTAGTAGAAACCTATTTACTAGTAATTCTTAAAGAATGCCTGGCCAATTTTATACTCAATTTGTTTTTAAGTCACGTTTTTTTGGTGTATCAGGTATTCCTAAAATTTTTTCTGATTATCAAGTGCTACTAAGTGTAACTGCAAGAAGAAGAGGTAAAAATACTTAGACTTAAGTATACTAATTATATTTAAAAGAGTTTTCACTTTGTTATATGTCACTTTTATTGAAAGAGTTGGCGACGCGTTTCGTTTTTAATCAAACCATTTTCAAGCACTAACTAGAAGTTAGTGCTTGAAAATGGTTTGATTAAAAACAAAACGCGTCGCCAACTCTTTCAACAAAAGTGATATATAACAAAGTGAAAACTCTTTTAATAATAATGGAAAAACGGAATTATCACAAAGTAACCACCGAGAACATCAAAAATATTAAGTATACTAAATTAAATGTGTACTTTGATAAACGTTAATGATGCAACTGTAACATATAATAGGTGATATTCTCACGAAAACGGTGCTATATAAATTATCCACGTTAATTATAATAATAAATAAGCGAGTACGTATTTATATACACGTTATTTATTTTTATTCGACATTAATATTGAAAGTTAATACCAAAAAGTTATTATTTATATTACATTTTCAAGACGTTCATGCACTTTTAAATTATTTATTCACAAACTTTAAATCATAATATACAAAAATATTAACCACAAGAATTTAGATTCATCACTAAAACTTTCATAAACTTACAAACTGCCTCAAGGAGAAGTAACTGCATGTAACGCCAAAATGCAACTGGCCTAATCCTGAAATTGCATTTATCTCATTGATTTACTTCGACTACCTATGACTGTGGAATGTTAGACGTAAGCGATTCTTGTATCCCGAGGTTTGGAGGTATTGTTTATGTCATGTAATAAGCAATTTTGCAGAATCTAATATTGATTTTTGGCCACCTGGCATATTCTAGGCGACACACTGTGCGGCCGGCTGAACAACGTTGTCTTATTAGTCGCCGTGAAGTATGCGGTTGGCAGCTGTGCGGCCTCCCACACGTCTTGCTGATGTATTCATCTGTTATTATCCTTTGACGTGTCAACTACGAATCATATCGATGACTCTCATGATAAAGTGAATTGTGCTGAACGAAATAAGGTAATACTGTGTAGCGCGGAAGAAATATCCTGATAAATACATTTTTATGACTTCTTTGTAGCAACCTAATACATTTTATTTTTGGGCACTATGAAGGATTCCTTTTGAATTAGATTGTACCGCTTATTCATATTAAGTCGTAATTTACTTATCTGAAAATTAGTGTACCTTAAAATATACTTATTAATAAATTCTTTAAAGAAACTTCCTTTAATGTTACACTTGGTTAAACGCTATCTATTTAATGATAACAATTGAAAACAGTATTGAATGATCAACAACAGTATTTAAATATGCATCAATGAAGCTTAGCAAGTACATAGTTTGTATTGGTTTGCAGCAAAATGTTTAGTAATTCTAACATACATAAATCACAAAAAGCTTCATTTTTGTGAGAAAATTACCTCAAGGGCATTAAAAATATCAAATATTTATTTAATATTAATAATAAATACACACATACATTACATCACTCTATTTCCTGACAGAAGTAAGCAAAAAGCAAAAATTATGTAATGCGCATCTCTGCCCTGACATTGATTTCTTTCTTTTTCCACATTCATGCATCTTACCATGCACGCACGACAGTAGTTGAGGCTCCTAACATTGCTTCTCAGGTAAGGTGTTGGGACATTAAATAAAAACAGAATAAATAAATGGTGTATTATTTTACAATATTTGAGGTTTTTAAAATGTTTATGCAAATTAACCGAAGCAAAAACGAAATCGTTCCTGATTTCTGCTATTTACCACCGTGAATGAAACCCAAATACACTTTTAACACCAGAATAAAATGCAATCAAAATGGTATGTTGATCATTGAACACAGTGAATTGGTTCTGAAAATGGCTAACACTATTCAATCAGCTGAAAACATGTGGTTATTTTTAAGGTTTCAAAAAAATAACACATTGGTTACCTTACCCAACACTTGCATAACATTTTTGGATGAGTTGAAATAAATAATTTATTTGGAAAACTCGTTATATTAACAAGATTTATTCAAATAAAAGAAACTTGCTGAATTCTTGTATACATCTGATTTAACATGTCGACCTTTAATCTATAAAAGTATTTGTCTATTGAAGAGGTGATCAAGCTTTTATAAAGCTATTTTAGTGAGCAGCTTATCTTGTTAAGCTGGGGATACATTTGTCCATGTATATTGAATCTCAATCGGAATATAAATAAAATTCTTCGTTTCAATCAGTTTCTATAAATTTTCTTTGCCAATCCGGAAACTCGACAATCCGCTCCATCCATAACCAATCTAAAAACTTGCCTGTAATTCAAATTTTCCCACGTCAAAATGAATTGCAAAGAGTACTTTGTAAAAAAAACAAACGATTTATTTAGATTCCGCTCAGAAACATTTCCCAAACAAATTGAGCCGTTCAATTACGTAATCACCATTCCGGCAATAAATCAAAGTAAAAATTGCCGAAATTAAGGGATTAATCATTAATCCATACCGTACAATAGTTATTTATTCGTAATACAGAGCCTACAGGGTCTCCAGAGTTTGGTATTATTAAAATTTAGTTCCTCCAGCCGTGTACTTCGCTGCTCTCGAGTCCATTCATTAAATTTAATTGTTTCAACACAATGGAAGTTTGATACGCAAAAAATAAATGTGCCAGAAGAGAGTGAAGATTGTAATAACCCATTGATTTCGTAAAGCCCAACATTCAGGAGCATTCATCTGTTAATGCGATTAATCCCTTTTCAATGTTTCTATACCTATCCTTTTCTTTATTTTCCCTTTTGTCATTCCATTCGAGGCCAGGAAATAATTTTCGCAATTCTCCGATGTTTTATTATTTAGAAGAACCTACTTGGTTTATGTTCTGGTTAAGGTATATATGTTATTGTATGTATACAATTATGAAACTTTGCGTATGTGTGCTCTTAATATACAAATGTATGGTGAACATATTACATTAGAACATTATTTACCTATTCCGGATGTTGGTAATTTGATAAGTATTTACTAGAAGGGTTAACCAACAAGATCTCTATAAGGTAACAGGTTCATCCTTATACATCTATTTAGCTCTTAGTATATGATCAGAATAAATTCCTTTGTATAGGCAAATTAAGAGATTAGCATCATAAATAAAATGAAGTACAACGTTTTGTAAAACATACCATCGACGTAGTATTTAAGAATCTACTTCTTCTTCTTTTCTTTGCCTTATCCTATCTATTGGCTCTCCGTATTCTTAGGCGCCAAATCCGTCTATGTTGGGTCCTCTCCTGATTGAGATTATCCTCCTTCAAACCTTTTCCAATATTTGCCCACCGTGTTGCATATGGGCGACCTCTTTCTCTTCTGGCAATGGGAACTTTTAAAGATTCTACAGAATTTCTACAGAATGAATCTACAATTTCTACAGAAAAAATCTGCAATTTTCAATATCTCTACAAATCAAAGATAGCCGTACTTTCTGACAAGGTATATTCAGATCATCCTAGGAGCTGCTTTGAAATCAGCTTTTTTTAATCTTATACAACACATGAGATACCATAACTCCACCATCCGTCTGGGTCTGTAACATTTGCACAAGTAAATGCTGTGTAGTAATCGGAGGCGAGATTTGAAACCTGGTTACTCAGTTCTAGTCACGAAACATGGATAAATCCATTTCACGTGGTTTACAATACTGAACGGTAGTGTTGCCCCAGGGCGATACAAAATCTACCGCTCTTTTCCAGTCCAGAGTGAATATATATTTTTAAAGAAATTTTTGCTGTAATCGATTTTTTTTCTAAATATATTTTTACACATACATTTAAAATCTGAATGGAAAAATGTATTTTTATGTACATATTTTTTTTCACTCCGGCAGGATTTGATCTCGCGACCTCCAACGTTCCTCCAACGGTTTAATTGAGTGTCTTAAACCACTCGACCACGAGGCTGACAAAAACAGTATTTCGCAGTGGGTTCCTCATTTTTCAGAATTAATGTAATATACAATTAGACAATTAAGAAATAGTCAAAAATAGTGTTATTCTTTCATTAATGAAATACAAAAAAAAATATTAAGCTGAAATAATTGCTGAATGACGATGTTGTATAGCTATTTTTATTGTAGATTAATATATTTTGTCGTATGATTTCTGTAAAACAAAAAAAGGATTTTTTTATTCTTGTACGAAACCGAATCCAAGATACAATTATTATGTTTAACATCCTACCGGCAGCATTCGTGTTTCTTAACTAACCCGTCATATAATTGATGAATATATGAAAGTATCGTTGGATTTTTTAAAAAATATACGTTTAATTATTATTCTCGCCTTTTCTGTATGCTGTGAAAAGGTGCTTACTTGTTTAAATCAAAGAAGAAGTAAATAAACAAATAACTTTTTCCAGTGTGGTGCTACTAACACAATCGACAATAATATATGTGAGGTAGTAACATGCAACTAGAATCTTCCAAGCGCATCGCCCAGATTGTCACCAAAATAATCGATTCTAGAAGAGCCTTCACTCTCGCTTATAAAAAGAGTTACGTATTGCAATATGTTAGAGTTAGATCTTCAAATTTCTACCTGAAGCAACTGTCTCTCTGTCGCTCGGCTATCTATTCGCGCGTCTTTTCGGGAACTGACTCCCTCGACCGCGTAATCGTTCGCCGCGACACATTCACCATCACTATATATTATTATCTCTACACTATGCATTTGGAGAATAAAGAACATTGGAAATTACGTCTACTCTCATCATTTATATTAGCAGGGCAACCGCATCCGCTAAATCAGTATAAGATACTCATTTAAAACAGATGCAATCTTAAGCAAAAAAGCAAACCTAATCTAAAGGTGCACATTAGAAAATCGTGTGACTCTACCTGCAAAGAAAAATCCTGAAAGAATTTTCCAAGAGCATTGCGATTTTACTTCTATATCGATTGGTGTAGGTTATTCTTGAAAGCTAAAATATTTATGATACAAACAACGATTTGCGTTAAAACAACGTAATTTATTGCGGAATTCGGGTAGTTTTGTTAAACTTGTATTCTATTAGTACAATTACACAATAGTTTCTTTTTTTTGGAGCGTTGCAACACATGACATGGCACGGAGGACAGATGGACACCTTTGAACAATGTTGGGCTTTGTCGAAAAACGAGTAAGGAGTAGAGAAACAAGACAGATAGGCGGGAATGCGTCACATTGCCCAGTGTAAGGTGAAAGCCGTCACGGCGCTCCAGACGCCATAATTCTTCCGCCTTTGATCTCGCCTACCGCGCACCACACATCGCGCACCGCCTTGACAATTATACGTCTGAACTCGGTGTCCATTGCCCACTAACCAGATTTAACGCTGTGAATGCTCAATTAATCAGGGAATGAAATTTAAAAATAAAATCTATAAATAAAATACACCATCACTCTGTTTCCCCGGAAGATCAGAGAGGATCGAATGCCATAAGACTTTATTCTGGTATACATTTCTTGCCTTACCCACGATCATTCATCTCTATTCTTTTTTTCTTGCTAATATTCGATGAATTATTTGTCATTATAATAACTATTTTGCTCTTATTATTGTTATTTTTATTTTTGTTTCTCTTATATAGCGCTTGTTATTGTAATAATTAATTTTGTTCTTATTATTGTTATTATTGTTTTAGTATTTGTTATTATTATTTTGTTCTCGTTGTTCATTAGTGCTAATATGTCCTGTTTAAATAAATAAATTTTCTTATGCATACACTGCGATTATTACGACTACGAGCACATCAATCGATTAGATTTTTTTATCTTATACTACACATAAGACACCGTGACACCATCATCCGTCCGGGTCTGTAACATTCTGTACAATTGCACAAGTAAATGCAGAAGAGAGATTGAAAACCTGGTTATTCAGTGCTAGTCACGAAACATGGATAAATCCATTTCACGTGGCTTACAATACTGA
>JAPMAF010001896.1:0-10319 GCA_026537445.1 Silvatares holzenthali | reverse complement strand
GAATTAAATAAGACCAGGTTAGAGACGGTTGATCTACCCCTAAGGAAGCCATGTTGCAAAAAACTAAAACAATGTTGAAGAGATGGATATAATTGCTCATAAACGAGCTTCTCGAATAATATAGAGACGATACAGAGTTTGGAGATTGGAATATAATTTGTAATATCCGTTCATGAGCCTTTTTTATGCACCGGCGTAATATAGGCGTTATTCAGTTCTAGTCACGAAACATGAAAAAATCCATTTTACGTGGCTTACTAATACTGAACGGTGGTATTTGAAATACACATTTTTAATGCGTTTTTTACAGCTTTGATTTTAACACTTATGTTTTTAAAATCTGAATCGAAAATTTCATTTTTAATTTTTATTTTCACTCTTGCGAGATTTGAGCCCGCGACCTCCAGCGTTTCTCCAAGACTTTAGTCAAGTGTTTTTAACCACTCGACCACGAGGCCGATTGAACACATTACATGTGCCCTGATTTAATAATCACTATGTGTGCAAGTCCCAGCTGTCCTATGTAATTGTTTTAGGGTGTATTGTAATTGCTTAATGTTATGTTTTAGTATGTATACAAATGTAATTCTTTAAACAACACCATGTAATTGTTTTAGTATGTATACAATTGTAATTATTTGAGCAACACCCTATCTGTATGATTTACAATTTAAGGTTAAAGGTTTTTAGGTAAAAATAAAACTTTCGTATTTCGTTAAAAAAAATTAAGGTCGATAATGGAGCTTTCAGCGTATCGCGACAGCAAAATTTCTCCCCAATTCAGTTCGGGACAGCCGAAATGTCCTTTGATACTTTCACGGCATTTTCTAATCCTTTCACTAGAATGCCCTAATTAATTAGGACAAAGGACATTAGTCTAGCGCGATACACTCTCTCGCTCGCGAACCTTCGGTGGCTGACCCCTGACAATGACGAATTCTTCACCCCCTCCGCTTCCCTCGTCGCTACTTCCACGCCTCCCCGGCATCCGGACAGCAGACATCACTTAGACCATAAATCACCCCTCTCTGGTGTATGATGTCTACAAGATTTGGGTGGTGCGTACCTAGCTATTCGGCCCTGCCCTCCGTTTAACGGCAGCATAGTCCCGACTACAGCTGACAGCATCCCGATGACTTCTTTATTCTTCCGAAATACCATCCTCAAATGGCTTTTATATTCCTTACGTATATTTTTACCGGCAACTAAAAGAGGTATAAGCTAGAAAAATGTCCGTGGAGCAATATTCTCCGAGTTATCGAGATCGGAAAACGTTGCCTTTGTTCGACTAAGTTGTATTAATCTACTTAATTGAGAACGAAGATGCGACACTTTGGCACAAGTCTTCATCTTCGAGACCATTAATAAAAGTAGATATTTTGCGATGGAATTGTTTATAGCTGATCAGCTTCTAACTATTCCAGAACAGTAACTGTCGTGTTCGGCTCTCTCAATATAAAGCTTTAGTCAGACGAGCTACAAAGTAAGCTTTGTTTTTTATTTATAACATCAATTTGTTACGCTCTTGTGTTTGTTTCATACCTTTTTTTGAATTAATACGACTCCATTACTGTAGTTTATAAACTTTTAAAACACGTTAATGATTAAACACGGATTGTTTTAATATACTTTTAATTATATTGTATTTTTTGATGAAACGTTCTTACAAGTATATGCTTGCTATGCACAAGGGAAAGTTTACTGCCTACATTCAAATCTCTGCCAGCAACCCTCTATTTCGTCTTTAGGCACTGATGATTACAAATGGTTAATTCAAATCACGATTTCAATGGCATCACACTAAACCAGAATACATTTCAATTAATTCAAATTTACATTCTCAAATATATTTTACGATGTTACACTAACGGGAATTGAACTCACAGCCCCACGTATGCCAGTCCAGCGCTATTTATTTCAAAAAGACCCCTTATGTTGCAGTCTATTATTATTCATACCTGACTATTCGGATTCTAACAAATAATGAAGTGGTTGTAATGTTATGAATTACTTGCGATTACAAAGAGGCGTGTATGGGAAAATATTTGTGAAGTAGGTATTTTAATTGAAATATTATGTTCAAAGGTATGAAAATAAGCATTTTTTTCATTACAGTCTGTTTAATTTCTTTGTCTTATTCACTAGTTTCTTATTTTATTAATCCGACGTGTTTCTACCATACACTTGCCATAGTAACGAATGCCTTATGTTAAAAATGGGGTACCACAAAGTTACCGAGGAAAATATGAAAAGCATATTTTCCTATAATATTAGTATTGTAAATATTGCATTGTATATATTTAAATTATACTTCACCGACAAGTAGGTTTTTTAATGTTATATTTTATTTAATTCAATCTCTTAGTATTCAATTAATTAGTATTTATATGGTAGATACATTTCTATTTTACTTTATCATTAAATGACTGTAATTGAAGATAGGCCTATATTTATATTAAATTATCTGTTTTTAGTTGTATACACTTTCTGTTGTTATCTCAAATATATAAAATAAAGCTAGTTAAAAAATAAATTCCATTATAAATGATTGATTACTTAGAATCGATCTCTAATTTATACAGTAAATAACCGAAATATAAGGTTTAATTATAAACGTATTTGAATTCTATTATTCTTCAATTTCAGTAGAAATTAAAGGATCATTTCAGCAAGCAAATTCAGAAAAGCTACTTAGGAACAATTAGTTATATCGGCGGAGAGCTTTCGTTCAGCAAACATCGACAATAATACTATTACGCACACATCTAGAGCTTCTGATGGGGAAACCGAAATACCAATCAATCACTCCTCACTTATACAGCGTAATATGTAAGGGATCGAACGGTTCAGAGAAAGGCCCTAAAATATCACAATGTTAAAATCAGAGCCGTCGCTAGGGGAATGGAAAGGAAGCGCAGTGAAATCATTAAGCTGTCATGACTGTCTGATCTAGGTTAATATACTTATTATGCAAGACAAAGGGTCAATGTGCTTCCCAATTCCGAATACTCTGAATTACAAACACACGGATAAGTTCGACGAAAAGAGATTCTTTTATCGATTAATCTTTCTGCCAGATCCACGTCTTTTGACGTATACAAGTCGGAATAGTTAAAGCGTAATCCCATTTTTCTAAAGAATTAGTCTCCAGCGTTTTTTACAGACATATACTCTGACTAACTGTGGGATAACTATATCCTAACGCATCACCACCTTGAAGGTACAATACAATACGACATACTGGATGTTATTAGGGTATAAATTTTGTATTGTGACTGGTGCATAAAGGCCTCTGATTAAGTGAGCTGGTAGGTATAATGCACAAACCTTTTTCTGAAATATGGTCACATCTGACTCAAACTGCCAAGCTGTCTTTTATAATAATAGCCATGTCTTTTATAATAATAGCAGATTCGGCATCTATGATGCAGATGTCTCGAATATTTCTGTGGTCTCGGAGGATGAAATGCTCACGTCTGATTCGATCTCAAAAAAACGTTTCTATATTAGGCACCTATATGAAGACATCAACTACACCGATAAGGAGAAGAAGGGTCACCCCGGATCTTCACAAGAAGATAACCACCAAGAATTAAATACATCATAATCACATTTTGTCACTCTAATTTCAAATAAAATCTATATTTAAGTTCAAAGATGTACAGCACTCTTGATATGATATTTTCACGAAAACAGCGCTTTAAAAATTATCCATGTAATAAATAAATAAATAATACACACTAAAGAGTGATCGCAATTTTTCTTAAGGGAAATATACCTGTATAGGAGATACATAAATATAAAAATATTTTCATTGCGGCTGCATATACTTAGAAAAACGGGACTAGTTGGAGAAAGTTACAAGCTCCATCAAACTAATTCTTCTTAGTATATATTACTTAACCATAGTAATATGTTAGGTTCTATTGATTTTATTTTATACTTAAATTGTATATACATATAATATCTGACGATTAGAAATGCTACTCATCTCCTCAACTTAAAATAAAAACGTCTAATTATTATTGTTGCTATTATTACAATAAACTGTTTTTTTATTATTACTTTAACTATTACTATGCACAATAATTATTACTATAAATATATATTTATTATTATTATTATTATAGGTACTGTTATTATAATTTATTTTTCAATGGTGTTATCATATTTCATTATTATTTTACTGCTTGTATAACTGTTGTTATTATTCTTGTCTTTGCTTCTACGACAATCTTAAATCTCTTAGAAGAATGTTTGGTAAAACAATGTATGACAGAGTAAGGATTTCAGATATAAGGAAAGAGTGTGAAGCGGGTACGAGGGTTATTGATAAAATGAAGTGAAATTCCTTGAGATTCTTTAGCATATTGAACTAATGGATACCGAGAGATTAGTACGGAAAATTTACGACGTGTATGTTGAAGGTGTGCGATAAAGGGGCCGCTTAAGGAAATTATGGCATAAACAGATTAATTAAATTCTAATCGATGTTTCTATTCGTAGTCGTATAATCGCAGAAAATGCATGAGGAGATGTATGAATGTGGATGAAGCAAGAGATGTATAACAAGATAGAGTTTTGTGGCGCTCGATCCTCTCTGCCTACTCCTTTGGAGAAATTGTGTGTTATTTTATTATTGCATTATTATATTTTTATAAAATAACAGTAATTCAGCATTATCATCGTTCAGTATTGCATGCCAAGTGAAATGAATGTCAATATTATTTTTTTATGTTCTCAGTGGTTATTTTATGATAGTTACGGTCTACCAATCAAACCATTTTCAAGCACTAAATAAGTGCTTGAAAATGGTTTGATTTAAACCGAAACGCGTCGCCAACTCTTTTAATAAAGTAATAAATTACAAAGGAAACCCTTTCTTTTAACCATAATGGAATGTCAATATTAACTAAAATTTATATAACTCGTTGAATTCCTAGTTCAATACTGTTCAAATTTAGATATATGTCTTATCACTGTCTGTTACTTTACAATATTTCTCGAGTTCAGTTGATATTTCATCAACAGCTATGTATATTCTTGATCATCAATCATGAGGAAAAACTAGGTGGAATCAAATAGCTCGCATCCGAAAATAAGAGTTTCCCTTCTTAATAAAATATAACGTTTTGATGTATTTGCTGAATATATTTATCCAGATTATTATTATTCATTTTTAACAATGCGCATTTAAATGTATGCCTGATATTGAAATTTCACTTTGAACTTCTCAAAGACCGTTCTCCCTTTATTGCGAACACTATGTTCGAGTCAGAAGCCAAACAAGTTTCCAATACAAATATTTATTCTTTAATATCAAAACTCGTATCGCAGGTGTATTATGCTTATATGCTAGGCATTTAGAATTATTATAATGGTTGGTTTTGTAATTATTATAATTTAAAATTATTATAATTGATGGTACAATTATAATTGTTGGTTTTTTTAATTATAAATAGAAAAACTATTTGTTTTACTTTGAGGCAATTCATTTTAAAAATAGATGTATCCGTTTTTCTGGGCCTAATAACAATTACTTATTTAAAAAATTTCGTCACGTTTTGAATCTTTCGTGAAACCGTCTGTCGTTTTCTGAAACTGTCGTATTTGGCCACATAAAACGTCCTTACGTTTCAAATGCTTACTCCCAACATTAAAAGGCCAACATTTATTCTAGCCTCTCTGAATATTTCCAACGTCTAGGAATATTATAAATCTGTATCAGTGCACTCAGTTAGTTGCCTGAGATACATTTAAAGAAAAAGCTTTGGAGAAATGAGAAATAAACTAGATACAGATACACAGTTCGCTAAGTCCAAGTCAAAGACTTTTGGGTAGTCATGTCGTGTTGTGACATTTTGTTTGCCAACATTTCGGACCATATTGCAGTGTCCATCTTCAGGGCGAGTCTGTCTGTGTAAGGAAGGCAGTCACGTTGGCAAACAAAATGTCAAAACGCGACATGACTACCCAAATGTATTTGACTTGCGAATCTTTCGGTCGTGAAAGCCTACGAAAATAGTTCGCTAAGTGTTGCACGAACGCACTAGGCGCGGTCTCCGAGTCCGTGGAGTTATTAAGAGCGCAGAAGAATTTCGTTGGAAGTAATATTTTTTTAATATAAAAAGTTTTCTGCATCGCTGATAGCATATTGATGAATACGAGTTTGGCAAACTTCCCTGAAATCAATGTGTATTGAAAGTTTCGATGTAGTTCCTCCGGGTCTATACAATTATCCGATAAACTTCACTCCAAGTATGAAACAATAACAGGGTTATCTCCCGAAAATAAACAGCGCTCTGCGGGAGCGACGCTGGCTGGCATACAAAGCGGGAGTCCCGGATTCACCAGCTTTATTCCCTGCGCTGCGCACTGTATGGAGCTCCGTTGCGGCCCGGTCGTGCCCGTACAATACGTATTATACCGCGCCACTCTACTGTGGATCAAGGGAACATTTCAATATTGCTATCACTTCGCTAGTTATATTGTTAGAACTTTATTCATTACTTACGATATCATGTGTGAGAATTTCATCGCGACGAGCGTTAGCTCTAAGCGGTATATGTTCCTTCATTTTATCCGACTGTCTTGAATTCTTTTAGATAAAAATGTTACAAAACGCCAAAACAGCCAACAAGATTTAAGCAGTTTTTTTTTATTTTATGCTACACATGAGACACCACCATCCGTCTGGGTCTGTAACATACTGTATAATTGCACACGTAAATGCTGTGTAGCAGTCGGAGGAGAGATTGAAAACCTGGTTATTCAGTTCTAGTCACGAAACATGGATAAATTCATTTCACGTGACTTACAATACTGAATGATGGTATTGCTCCAGGACGATACAAGATCTACCACACTTTTCCAGTCCAGAGTGAATATATGTTTTTGAAATGCATTTTTTTCGCTGTTTTTTGATTTTTAAATATATTTTTATACATATATTTAAAACCTGAATAGAAAAATGCATTTATAAATACTTTTTTTTTCACTCCGGCGGAATTCGAACCCCCGACCTCCAACGTTCCTCCAACGCTTTAGTCAAGTGCCTTTAACCACTCGACCACGAGACCGACACGTCGATTACGTTATTATTTTATGAGTTGACTTAACGTACAAAACATAAGGCCTGTCATACTTTGTAGCTATTTCACTTTAAAAACTATCGTATTTTATTAATATTGAACCACAAGGTTTCCGAAAATAAAATAAATCGTATACTGTTTACAGGATTGATGAATGACTGCTTATTAATATAATTTATTTATACTATTTGTATATTCTATTCTCGCTGTTTCTTATTATAATTATTGCAAATGATTGTTGTATCTTATATTATTTTTACGAAAAATATATAAAGTTGTAATTTTATTTGCCTTCTGTTTACAGAAATCGTTTTCATATTTAAAATGCCTTTTTTATTATTCTATTATTAACAATAATAATAATTTATTTCAGGACATACATTCCATGTTGTTATTTATACATATTATTTTTAGTTAATTAATTTATTATAATATTATTCTAAAGACTTATTGACCTAAAACTGTCCGCATCCAATGATTTTGAATGGGACAGTCCGGTCGATTAGCAATCATCTTCAGGAGGCTATTGTGACTGTTAAGTAGGCGCTGCAGCATTAATTATTTCCTTTAACATTTTTTTTAAATCCGCAACCGTTTATATTTTGTCTGAGCTATTAGAAATAATAAATTTGTGTACAATCACGCAATAAGATATTTTTAAAAGGGTATATAACATTGATTATTAGAAGTTGCGTCAAAATGCACCGCATATAAATTGTGAGACAGCGTTTATCTTTACTTAACGCTTTTGAGATAACCCTTTATCTACTAACTGTTTTTTGTCCAACTTTGTAAACCATGTGGCTTCCATATCTGAACAAGCTTCGTCCAGTACCTACCACTCGACATTACCAAGATTTTTTAGCATCCTTTCATCAAATTCCAGAAGTTTTGTTAACGGATAATATAAGGCAATATTTAAACGAAAAATTTGTTTCTGATATGTATGGTAATATCACTATTCGATACATATCCGAAAAATTACATATCCTTATTTGCATGCACATCTGAGATGTATCAACTAAGTCAGAAACAGGGTTACAATGAATATACAGGTTTTGGAGTATTGATTAACTGAACGCCACCTGTGTGGAAACAAAAATCGAAGAGACGTGGAACGTAAGGATGCTGTCAAAGAAGTTTTGATATTTTAACAAAAAAAATGGTTTCCTCTCTCGTTCTTCCCCCTGAAAAGTACTTACTTCCATAGTTGGCAATAAAATATTACCTCCGATAAAGTCTGGGAATGGACGGGTTTTATACAGTGAGTAAAAAATTTAAAGCTTTCTTAACAAGTTAAATACAACTTTCCTATCGCCAAAGGGACAAACTTATAAAATTCGAAAGGTCACGAATAGTCGATATTTTCCCCACTCCCGAAAGTTTTCCCGATTTTTTCCTCCTTTCCCTTTTAAGGAGCCAAACACGCAGAACTATCGAATATATCTTTTATTTTTCGTTGATAAGGGTTAGATTTGGGGGAGAAATTCATGGGAGGGCGGGGAACTTATGAAATTTTGAGTATGAACACGTGCAGTACCTATCCTTATATCTTCCCAAACGGATGAATGATTGTTTAGAGAAACATATTTATTTCGAAAATGTTTGACCTTCTAACACACAACCACTCCCGCATCTGCGAGAGAAATTGATAAACTATTTAATAGAATAATGTCATCGAATTTTACGGTCAAAAGATGAGCATTTATTTATTTTAAGTTTATAGCGGGTTTTTGTGACAGTACTCGGTAGATCAAAATGCGTTGTTGACATAAACTCGCAAAATACACACATAACGTAATACCGTTGTCTGATAGGAGTAGGCAGAGAAAGAGTGAAGCGTCACTCATTTCCATCGAAGATAGTTCAAATTTATACGTTATCTTTGTTAAGAAGATGAAAAACATGTTCCTGTCAAGCTTTTCTGGATCTTCCAAGCTTATTTTTTCTTCACATTTATTCTTTGTTTTACTCCATATCACGTAATTATTGTACAAAATTTTGTTATTCCAAAAATCATATATTCCTACATCATATTCTCTGATTTCCCATTATAAACCTTCCGTAATACCCTTTCATAGCCAAAATGATCTTATGCTGTGTATATCGTACAATATAATAGTTATCGACACTCTAAACTTTGAAGGGAGAAACCTATTACTCAAGACACTATTTCAAGCCATTTGCCAATCAAAACACAAAATGTTTAAGACACGTAAGAAGGCAAACTGAAAAAGTTATTTACTCTAATTTAACTTATTCCTGGAAATATTTTAGTTCAACGTTTTCTTTCACGAGTGGTTAAAGGTTCTTAGTAATCACTGTTCCATTATATTGTAATGTACAATATATTTCAACTATAGCGGATATTTATGCTTGGTGCTATTGTACGTTGCGAGTTAAATTATTATAAAAGTTTAATAAAGGACAGTTGACTATTATTAAAAATTAATCACCATTTTGTCCTGACAATCCGTTCACATTTTCAACAAATTAAATGTTTGACAACCTCGAATTGCCTCCAATATTTGGTATCACAAACTTGAAACATTTAACAAACAGGCCAATAGTATGTGTTTTGTGTTGGATGTATATTGGACCATGTTTCTTCGTGGACAGTACCAGAAATGCACTCAAATACTGGTGATTGACCTTTATTTCTAACTTATTTAGTTAAAGTACATAGAATCAAACATAATAAAGAAAACATAACAAAGGTTTGATACAGTAGTTAGTCTACAATATAAGCTGTTATAGAAGCTGTTGTAGAAGCTTTAACAGTTATAAAATGTAAAGAATTACTAAAATCATTTTACAGAAGAGGATTAATGAAAACAAAACGTATATAATACAAACAATATATCGTAAGGCCGCTTTCTCGGAAGGGTGGGCAGAGAGAATCAAGCGCCACAACACTTAATCCTAACTTACATATCTTGCTTCATCCAAATCCATACACCTGCTCATGCACACTGAATTATTACTACTACGAATAAAACCACTATTTAAAAAATTAGCTAAACTAATAAAGCCATATTTTTGGGCGGTCCTCCTGTCTTATGCCTTCTACATTAGCATCGTAAATCTTCCGTATTAACCTCTCGGTATCCATTCGCTTTACATGTCCAAACTTTCTCAAAGAATTTTTCTTAATTATAATTGAAAGAGTTTTCACTTTGTTATATATCACTTTTTATTAAAAGAGTTGGCGACGCGTTTCGGTTTTAA
>JAPMAF010001895.1:0-10319 GCA_026537445.1 Silvatares holzenthali | reverse complement strand
GATTTCCTTGGCCGGCCCCTCTGTCGCATACCTTCCACATTCGCATTGTAAATTTTCCGTACCAATCTCTCGGCATCCATTCGTTTAATATGCCCAAACCACCTCAAGGAATTTTTCTTTATTTTATCAATAACGCTTACACCCGTTCCATACTCTTTCCTTATATCTGAATTCCTTACTCTGTCATACACTGTTTTACCACACATTCTTGAGAGATCTCATCTCAACAGCATTTATTCTACTTTCATTCCTTTTCTGCCATGTCCACGCTTCACTTCCGTACACCAATACTCCGTTATGCACTGCCATCCGACCACCCATGGTTAGCTTCTTGTTTAATATTACAGCATTTAAAGCACTATTCACTCTATTCCCTGCTTTTACCCGCCTTTCAATATCACTCTCACATCTGCCATCTCTCGTGAACTTACTTCCCAGGTATACAAATTCTTCGACTTCGAATTGACCTTGGATTACATTAATTTAAATGGTGATGCTAAGATCACATTCAGGTATAGAAACTCAAATAAAACAATGATGTGTGTCATTAAATTAAAATAAGACTTTACTGGCCATGGTTTGGCAAGTATTCGAGAGCAATCACAAATGTTAAGAGACAACTTGCTGGACTGAAATTGTTATAGGATGTGAGGAATTAAAACAGGTGGAAAAACATGATGAAACATTTTAATATGATAGCGCCTTGGCTTATGGATGATATTTTTTTCATTTGATTGGCTCGTTTCAAATACCCAATTTTCATACATTTGTAACCTTGATGCTTTTTTTTTATTTTATACTACACATGAGACACCACCACCATCTTGCACATATAAATGCTGTGTAGCAGTCGGAGGAGAGATTGAAAACCTGGTTATTAAGTTCTAGTCACGAAACATGGATAATCCATTTCACGTGTCTACCACTCTTTTCCAGTCCAGAATGAATGTATATTTTTAAATGTGTTTTTTAATTTTTTTAAGATGCATTTTTATGCATGCTTTTTAAAATCTGAATTGAAAAATGCATTATTTTTAAACATATTTTGTTTTACTCCGGCGGGATTCGAATCCGAGACCTCCAGCATTCAGCACTTCAACTAGTCAAGTGTTTTTAACCTCTTGACCATGAGGCCAAACATGCTGCTGTTCCACCACATACCCGTATTGCATCTGGAAACGAATCAAGTTTCCTTGTCAACACACACGTTAGTTGAAATCTGAAAGTGGCTACTTACCCAAACGAGAGAGCAGCCTGGAAGGAGCTCTCAACTTCATGGCTTAGCCTTGATGCAAAGTTATTAATCGAAAACTTATTTTTCCTAGGTATTCAAGTACTGCGAGAGTTTAACTTCAGCCCAGACACGATGATCCGGCGAGCGGGTGTTCCCGATGGCAGTGGAGTGGACGGATCTAACTCTGAAGACCCTCCTTCGCAGCTAGAGTGGGGCCACGTGTCTCGCTGGAGCAGTCACCGTGTGATGGAGTGGCTGAGGGCTGTAGACTTGGCCGAATACGCTCCCAATCTGCGTGGAGCAGGTAAAACATTACTATTTAAATTTTTAAAATTGTTCAACATATTACACAGTTTCTTTTCCATTATATTTTTACACTGTCTTCACTCTTTCAATAATACTTCTTGCTATTAAATATTTATCTCTTCGTTTCCGCAGAAAAGAAAAAAATTCTTTATGTTAATTGTTTCTTTTGCTTAGTTCAATTATTTTTTCTGATCCTTGCATCTTTGTCAGTTATTACCCTATATTTAAAGATCTCTTTCAGTGTCGGATTTCTGAACACAAGATGTTTGCATAGGACCCCATAAATCAAAAGGTCAAAATAATACATATTTTAATTTCTTTTACCATACGTCCCATTGGATTATATAATACAATAACTCAATCTCCACCTATAAAAAGAGAGTGGGCCGGTTTTTCAATCTCGAGATTAACAGCCAGATAGTGATTATTCCTCAGATTGCAAAGAAATAGTTGTTTTCAATTGAGTGATAATCATTATCTAGAGAATGATATTCTCTAGATATCCATTATTACTCAGTTGAAAACCTTATTTCTTTGCTATTAGGAATTAACACGTTCTGGCTGCGTATCTTGGGATTGAAAAATCGGTCTTAACCATTTGGCTGCCAACAATATCATGTAGGTTTCCTAAAACAGCCATGAAAAATTTTGTAATTTCGTGAGTTTTTAATCATTTTTATTTATTTATTCAGTATTTTTTAAGTGTTTAAATTATTGAAATAAAACACACCAAAGTGTAAACAAAAAACCTTCTATTTAGGAAAATGAAAACAAATAAAAAAAAGAAAAATAAATCAACAGCTGTGCTTTCCTACACATGTGTGCAAACCCTTCTCACAATACTTGCAAATCGTTGTTGATTGGCGTAGCCCAGCACTATCAATTCTCCTTCTACGATTGGAAAACACTGGTATATTACTGCTTCTGTCACTTTCAATAACATTACTATCAATGTTCAAAAGATCGTCGATTTCGCCATCACTTATTTCCGAAAATTCACTCAGCCCATCCAAAGATTCACTCGACGTATCTGACATTATAGGTAAAGATTTTTCGAAAATTTAAAACAGTTTGTATGAAAATTATGAGTAATTATACTTTATTAGATAATTATAAATAAATTACAACACTGTTTGATTATGACAAATCGACCCAGACGCCGTGCGAAACAAACAGACGAGCGTCGATTTCCGGAGTTCCGCAAAAACAAAAATCGACATTCGGCATTCTAACGGTTAAGTGACATTAAAATTTTCTCAAATTTGTCACTGGTCTGTTATGATCGTTTTTATAACTCTCGTTCAATTTTCTCTCTATTGCCAGTGTCATTACTTCATAAACAATGAAACTATTAAATCCAGTCACTTCCTCCCTTTGGTATCATTCTCATTGTCTCCTTCCCAAAATACTGCCCGGTATATGTTTTTCAAGGTCAAATTTCTCGTATTGGGTTATGGCTATTTAATTGTGAGTTTGATTTTATTCTGGAGTTCTTTTATTTCAGTCCAAAATATCTGCAGTATCCTGCATCACGACTCGAAATTATCCATCTTCTTTCTTTTCTTATTATCTAGATTTCCATAGGGCAAGAGATATTCATGTCACGTCTTTATAAATATTTCAGGTGTGCACGGAGGACTGATGTATTACGAAGTTCGCTTCACTGGTGAATTGTTAGCGACACTTCTGAACATCCCGCCCAGTAAAACACTCCTCAGGAGGCATCTCAACACTAGGTTCAATCAATTAATTGGCAAGGAGGTCATACAGGAGAAGAGAGAAGCTGAACAGACGCTTGGATATCAGCCGCTAACACTCACCTCTAAAGTTAAGGTACGGAACAAAATCTACAGCTGAATTGAGACATTCCAACACGGCTTCTTCTAAAACTGTATTGAACAATGTTATTTGTCATGCTTACCTTATACGTTATAGGTTGTAAAGAAAGGACAATTTACGTTGAAAAGGAAAAAGAACAAAGGAGAGACTGAGTATTCAGATCTCGTCTGTCCCATTGTGGATCAAGCTTCAGGTGAAATACTAAGTGTAAGTCTCTAACACAACTAACATTTACTTACATTTTTCTATTTATTTCATGTATCAAATTTTGTCATTTGTAATAAAAGGACCTTTGTAATATTTTCTCGACAAGAGAGTATATGAATAGCTAGGATTCTAATGAGAAAATATTTCATTTTATAGTATTAAGTAAATTAGGTTAAACCTTTTACACTTTTTTATATTTTTTTTTTATTCTGTACATCAGATACCGCAATATCACCATCCATTTAGTTATATAATAATAGATACTTATTTAAATTTTGTCTAACGGAAAGAGGAAATAAATTCTGGTCATTCCGATCACGAATATGAAACTATATAATATATAAATTTGATTGTGGCATTGAAGAGAAATTCCTTAAGATGGTTTGGGCATGTTGAACGAAAGGTACTGAGAGAATAGTACAGAAAATTTACAATGCGAATGTAGAGGTATGCAACAGAGGAAATCATGGCATGGACAGATTAACCTTCTAATCGATGGCTCTGTTCATAGCAGAGTATGCATGTGATGTATGAATGTGAATGAGGCAAGAGATATATGCCAGGATAGAGTGGCATGGCATTCGATCCTCGCCTACCCCTTCGGCGAAACGGTGTGATGGTTTATTGTATTGTATTATGGCATTGCTCCAAGGCAATATGAATCTACCAGTCTGAGCACTGATGAAAAATATGACTTTACTACGAATGTCAGCTCATTTGTATTCTCTGCAGGATATAAATTATACCTCTGCTTGTTTCCTTCATTTGTGTCATTGCAATATCTGTCTCATTCACTGTACACTAGTGAATTTGATGACTTCAATCTTGTTGATTTATTATCTTTAAAATCTTTTACTACTTTACTGTCTCCACTTCCAAACGCCACTTAGTTATGATTTTGTAGTTTATTTCTACTCCAACCAAGTAAACTATGACTCTTCTCTGTTTCATATAAACGTGATAAGATAAAAATGTTTTAATTCTGCCGAGAATGGAAGTTGAAACCACCAGCATATCAATCCAATGCCGTACTCAATTGATATGGAGGTTAACTAAATGAATGGTGATAAAAATGATTATTTGTAATGTTGGCAAATCAGTTGTCGGAACATTTTAAGTGCATATGGGGCAACGATTGTTTGTTTTCATTACCTTTTTGAAAGAAAATATTGCAAAGATGTATTTGGATATCTCTTGTGGAAATGTACCTATTTTAAAAGGTACTTTTGCGTAGCATATGTTTTTATTACTTTAGAAATGTTGTTTAGATCAATTTTAAATTCTGCCTTTTAAAATTTTGGATCAGACTATACATATTACAAAAACAATTTCATCCATATAAATGTGCATAGTTTGAAGTACTGAGTAGTTGCTAAATGCTTTCATATATTTGATAAATCTGAGCGGCTGTGTTTCTTTCTATAACAATGACATGATTTTTTATTTCAATCTGTAGAACTGTGCAGAGTTGATATTAACCTTGTTTTGCTAACATGTCACAACTAATAGATAATAAAGGCACTTCTGTTTTAAATGGTGGATGATTTAGCACTTAGGAAGTAACTTTAATTTTGGTTTTGGTTGAATAACTTCCACTTCCTAGTAGTTGACATACAACGCTTATTCTCACACCACCCTTTCAATCTTAGATAATATATTGTTCACTAATATTGTACAGTGTTTAATGAACGTTTTGAATTATACAGCAACATACATATGATTGCATTATTTCATTCATCTCTATTTTTACAAACAATATTTAGTAATGTTTTAAGTTTTGCAATTTAATAAGCATTTTGTTTTTAAGAGATCTTACGAATTTGGTTTGATAACTGAAGCATATATTTGATAGCTTATATTTTATACATTTGTTGTTGGTGAAATTTTCATCATATTGAGGGATCAAATTTAAAACTGCATTTTACGTGTCATGAAATCCCAACATTTCTTATTCACATGTCGTAAATTTCTGCTCACCCTTCACGATTCAGTCGTTATGATTCGTACTCATTATTGACATGGATAACATATAGCACCATTTTCATGAGAAAATCACCTCAAGGTTGGACCTCATGTTGACTTACGGATCAATTTGGGCTCCAAGTGAGTATTAAATCTGCCAATGTTTTAAGCCTCACAATTTGTGCAAGGCCTGATGACTATTGCCCTGTAAAATTCAACTCTTCTCAGGATTGTCTTGCATTCTGATCGATATTGAAATGGCAACGCAAGATCCACTGTGATCTGACAACAGACTCCTCCTTTAACACATCACATAAATTTCATGCATTAACATGCTGTGTTGCATCATCCACTGCTCCATAGCTACTGAAATGGCATGAAATCTTAAAGTGAATGTCTACTCTCCCCTCTCTATTACTCCTAAGTAGACAGCTACTAGTTTCAAAAACATCCTGTTCCCGTATGTCTGAATTATTATGTATAAGTAATAAAAAAAAGTATATTGTTTGTCAAAATGGAGATGTTTTGCTGTATATTTTTTTTTATAAAACATTGGAAATTTTACAGATTACTCAACAATCTATCAAAGTATCTGCTGTAAAATTTCCAAGAGTTTGCAAATGCATTTCAATTGTTTGTGTATAAGTAATACACTGCTTCCTGAGATCATCTTGAGAGAATTTTCAGTACTAAATATTCTTTAATTTAAGAATTATTTGTATTGGAATCAAACAGAAATTTCATTAGAATAGTTACTAAAAAGTATACAATTTTATCGTTTGCTTCGTTTATTTATAGTATCGTGTAATAGATGAAATGCATAAATTTATATGTTTGCTTATCACCCAGACGATGAAGATGGAAGCTTTAGGCGGAGAGGGGGCTGCCTCTCGGCAAACTGACGAGATGTCCAGCTCTACAGATTCCCCGCAATCGCAGAGGAGTGACCACAGCAGGTCCTGAGACCAGCTCTCCGCGCCGGTCGGGATACAGATCATCCTCACTAACAACTTCGCATGCGTCCCACGACTGGTCCAGAAAATATAAGAGATCCATTTAAATATTCATGTCTGGGATCACTTCGAGAGCGCTTAATTCACGTGAGGCAGAGACTAGATCCGAAGCCTCATTGTGAAGCCACCTGGCCTTTACCTGAGGCCTTCTGGATGTTTCAGTGACTAATTTATATAATAAAATAACCTATAACGCTAAATCGCGATTGATTAAAATGTTTATTGATTATAAAGTGAATTTTATGCAATAGTAATAATTATGTATTGTGTTAATAGTCTTTTTTTTATTACAGAGTTTGATTGTAACATTATAAATATTATATTGTAAAGATGCAGCAAAACATATATCTTGTATCTCGGTTAGATTTTTGGATTTATAAAGTGATATTTTTTAGTAATTAACATTAGAAAGTTTTATACTATACTTGTTGAATAAGACGGTTTAAATGGCTGAATGTTATGTATAAAAGAAATTTAATGCTATCGTACTTTAATAATATGAGAAGCGTAATACCAAGATGGACATCATTTTCAAAAAGCGAACAGTTTTTGTTTTTAGTATTACAGATGTCGTTTTGATATTACTCTACACGTTTTGGTTCTTTTACATTTATATTTTAGAAATCAGTCATTTACCAATGTAACCGCCACAAGTTTTAGTGTTTTTCTTTTAATGTGTATTTTTTTCTATGAAATTAAGTGTTCCACTTTGAAAACGTTGAGTAATAATTGCTATTGTGTTCATAAATTTACATAAACACGTGATGGCGAACCTATGGTATGCATGCTAGATGTATGGTAAGCAATGGTTCATTTGCAGCACACAAACTTAAACTTTAAATATTATTATAATTCTTTAATTAATGCTATTAAAATTCTTTAATTTAAGCTGTTACTTTCTTTTATTGTGAGTATTGATATAGTGAACGAATAAGTAATAAATATCTATAGCACAAATATATTTCAGAGGATCAGATGAGGTTGATCTCTAAAAGAACCTGACAAACTTGTATCTAAGATTCCTAACCAAGAGTTTCAATAACCATTAAAACAGACAAGAGTCGTTTTATTCTATTTTCTTCAATGTTGCCTGTATTGATTGCTGATAACCCTGTAATTCTTATGAATGTATTTAAAATGATTGAGATAAAAAGTCTAAAAAACAAAATTGGTGTTACGTAACATTTTTATGAGTGCCATAGATTCGCCACCACTGATATAGAGCAATTGTTCATAACTAAGTTAGTGGATAATATTAAAATTTGTTAATCATTACTAATAATTTTATTAAAAATATTATAATAGTATGCATTTTGAAAAAGATTTTACCCTAAGTCGAATATCCGATGCATGACTGAGGAAATATTTATTTCTTAAATAATATATGTAGTTTTCTTACTTATTATGCGATTAATCAAACTTGCCCTTCCTCGCTAAAAATAATCGTTTTGACCCTAGAAATAATCGACAGATACTTATAATTATAATAGAATAATGTACATTCGGACATACAAAAAACTTGACAATAAGATTAATATTAATGATTTGCTTCCTAACACGACATTGTTTATTGAATGAATTTATTGATAATTGTAACACTTTTCTATCACTGTTACTGGGATAATCACTGAAAAAGAAAGTAAAAAAGTTTTTTTATTTAAATATTATGCACAAAATGGTGTAAAGCGCATTTCTTAACAAACATTGGAAGAATCGAAAATATCATAATTAATCGTAGTATATATTTAGTTTCTCGCTTCTCTTGAAAAATAAAAAAAAAACCTTTTTGTATGAATATTTATAATTATTTATCAAAGCATTTTGAGTCCTTCCAGTTCTACTAGGAAAGTGTAATTTGCACCATACTACACAGAATGTATTAGTATTATAATGTGTGAATGAATATGTTTTTTTTTTTAATTTATTTCAGTGTTTATCTCTTTAATTTAATTATAGTTTACAAAAAAAAAGTAATTTAGACATAACATATCGCAAGATTGCATTCCACTTTTCGTATCATCACCACATCTTAAAAATAACATTATTTTTCGACAACTAACCGAAAGAGATTCAACCAGCATTGCGCTGAATTGTAGTTGCTTAAAATTGCATTATTTCAAAATTGTTTTGTCAATAACCAATGAAAGATAAATTGACATTTCTACACTATTAATTTGTGTACACTAGGCTTATTTGTCATGGCGATATTCCATATCTATACAGTCTGGTAAAGAAGGAAAGAATCACTATCAGATTTTTAGTCACAGATTCAAATACACAGAATCATTATAATTACTTGAGAAGCATTACACCACAAAGTAGTTTGGCAGCTAATCTAAGTGACTTGATTTGCTTTAAAATTCAACCAAACATGTGTACTGGACGCTCTATTATTTAAATTGTTGAATCTAGATGGCAATCTCTGTGACAATAGTCTTCAGTCTCTTCTAAATCAGTTTACATTATAAAATCATTAATTGATTGAAATTTCCAATTAGAAGTTGTGTTTTGTAAGAAATAAATATTATTTGATTATTTTTACTTAGACTTTTCTGAATTTTAAATTTATGCACATGAATATTGTCTGCAAGTGTTTATAATCATCCGTTGTACAAATCGATTGATTCATTGATATTTTTTTTTTAAGAAAAGATATTGCAATGTTCATATCGGGTACAGATCGTGTTGCACAATGATGTCTTCCCACATTATAAAAGTGTGAATAAAAAAATGCCACAATATTTATCTACTGTAGTTATTTTTATAGCCATTAGAGATATTTCCTTGAGAGCTCAGAATCGAACCGAGAAATTTTACTTAATTTCTAAAATATTCCAGTTGGTTTGACTAAATGAATAGAAATTTGTTTACTTCTATGAAACACTATACCTCCCAAATCTCATAGATATATTAAAATTAAAATAATTGCATTAGAAATGAGGTCATTAAGAAAAATGTCCAGAGAGATACTGAGTGATAGGATAAAAAATGTAAATATTAGGGAAGGATACCAATTAAAAATAACAATCATAAGTACAAAGAAAGTTGGGTGTTTGAGATGGTTTGGACATGTCAAATTAATGGCATATATAAGAATTCTGGAGGAAGTTAACAAACATGTTCCTGTAAAGTTCTTTTAGCCCTTCCTCTCACTACCCTATAAAGGATATTCACACTATAGATACGTTTTACCATACTCATCCACTCGACTTGTTGCTTTTACATTTTTATTCTGATATTGTCATTTCTTATCCTATTACTCAAGGTCTTTCAGCATATTCTTCATATTGATGTTGTTTACACTACATTTATTCTGCTTTCTGTCTTTTCTGTCAAGTTGACGTTTCACCATCACATAGCAAGGCAAATATAGTACAATACATAATTACAGCGCTCTTGAGGTGATTTTCTCACGAAAACAGCGCTTTATAAATTATCCACATAATAAATAATAATCCAGATTATTGTTTTATAATCACATCGAATTGGTAACAGATTTATAATAATTCAGCATTTGTGATATTTTAGTATTGTTCAGCTCGGTATAACTTGTGGTAACCATAAATAAAGGGCATAAACAAAGATTTTAATTACACTTTATAAATATCACACGGTTCACAAAGAATTAAACAAGTATTATATTTGCTAAATATACTGGTAACCATTTAACATGTTTCAATCAACTGGGGATATTTTTAAAACCGATTCGATTCTCCAACTAACATGATTGGCAGGGCTCTAGGATAGAATATTTTATA
>JAPMAF010001893.1:0-10321 GCA_026537445.1 Silvatares holzenthali | reverse complement strand
TACAATACTAAACGGTGGTATTGCTCCAGGGTGATACAAGATCTACCACTCTTTTCCAGTCCAGAGTGAATATATATATTTTTCAATGCATTTTTTTCGCTGCTTTTAATTTTTTAAATATATTTTTAAACATATATTTAAAACCTGAATAGAAAAATGCATTTTTTTAAATACATATTTTTCTCGCTTCGGAGGGATTCGAGCCCACGACCTCCAGCGTTCCTCCAACGCTTTAGTCAAGTGCCATTAACCACTCGACCACGAGACGGACTGTATACACTACAATATATATACTGTATACAAGACAATATCAGTGCAATGTATGAAAATGTCATTAAATCATGTTTGAAAACAATAATTTTGAACTTACTCAATAAAGTATCGTGAGCACACCCAGGTTGACTGGTCCCGCCGTTCAAATAGAAATCAGCGTGGCCATTGGGCCCCACCTGCCCCAATATACCGGCTCCAGTGTGCAAAACGTCCACAAAATGAGCGTCAGTTGGATCCAAGTCTCGCGATCGGTTGTTTCCCATATAAAACACTATAGTCGGATCGAGCCCTGCAATTAAATTATAAGTGGTAATCATTTGAAAGTTAATCACTTTAATAATTGCAATGTCCAATCCATCCATCGAATTATATTCTACTGAAACCTTAATTTTTATTTCCATTTATTAATTTATTTGAAGTGTAAAATGCCAATACAATAACATAAACGTATAAAAGAAAATTAGATACATCAGTATAAATAATTACAAAGATAAGATATACATTAGGAAAGATAATAAATGAGTAATAATGTAAAATTATATGTATTTATAAAAACAATTTTTTTAGAATAAAAGGCTACCTAGCCAACAGAGGAAAAGCTTTGACCAGTTGAGCTAAGGGCAACTGGAAAATGTCTACTTCTCTAGGTAATTCATTGAATAGTCGCAGAGCTCTTACTACAGGCATCTGGTTAGATGCGTTGGTTCTGGTAAGAGGAATGTGAAAGGTGTTGTGGTGACGAACACGCGAGTAATTAATTGGCGCAGAGAGGCCAATACACTCCGGCATTTTTGGATTATGTATCAGTCCTCTAAGAAGAAGAACAAAGTGTTGCATCAGGTGCATCTACCTCCGAGATTCTAGAGAATGGAATGAAAGCATGTTATACAGAAAAGATGATGGAAAATAAACGTATTGGTCAGCGGAGATAGGAAAGTATCTATATTTCGTAAAGTAGAGTGAACGAAGAATCTTTTACGCACTCTCTCTAGTAAAGTTAAATATATGTAACCTCTAAAATTTAAATATATATAAGGTTAATATATGTAACCTGTAAAATTATAGATGCTGAGAACAAATGATACATAGAGTATACGTATAATCTCAGCGCTTGAAAATAGGCGAGCTTGTCTCTTGGCGAAGCCGAGCATTTTATTCGCGCGATTGCATACATCCTTGATATGAAGATAGAAATTTAGATTTGTATCAAATGTGATACCAAGATATCTTATGGAAAACTCCTTAGGTAGACATTTTCCAAACATGGTGTAGCGAAAACAGATAGGGAGATTAGATCTAGTGATTAATAGTGCGTGGTTACAGGTGCGAATTATTTGTCAGGCAACTGCTTCTTGAACGGATTAATAATTTCTTGAATATTCATACTCTTACTGTTGTAACATAATATGGCCTGAATAATATTCCATTTAACCACCGATACTTCGAACTGCATAAATACCAAATTGCGCTATCAATAATTTAAATACGTTGAGGTACAATATCAATACCAATTATATTTTAAAGCTAAGGTAAAACCCAATATTATCGATGTTATTCACTATAGTCCTTAAGAAATATTTCAAATTTGCACTAATAGAATAAAATAATCAAGGACGAGTCCATTACTTAATCAATTCAGGCAATATGGTATCGCTTAGTAAAATAATTCTTAGCTGAAATTGAATTATTTAAAATAAATCATAAAAATTTTATCATTTCCTGTCAACTAAAATTATTAAACTTCAGGTAACAGTATTGGAAATATCTAACGTAATATATTCAGTAGATACTAAAACTAGGTAAGAAAATCAGACAAACAGTAAATATTAATATAGGTCTTAACATGTAGAAAGGGATAATATAGAACTGAAATTTACAATAAAAGCGTATCTATCGCGCTCAACATTATTAAAAACGAAATTAGAAAAGCTTACATTTTTTAATCGAAATTTTAACCTTTCACATAGATTTAAGTTGATGATATGAATAACAAGCATTTCATCGATGGCATGATGAAAAACCATTTAAAAATGAATCTCAATTATTTTATTAAAGGTCGTTTAAAACAGCATCATGTCAGTATTAATTATTCATATTGATAACTAACAATAGCAACAATTCTCTAGAATTGAAACAATGGTGGGAATCATTCATTTAAATTGAAGATCTTTCCATAAATTAATATAACTATGAACATTAAATTAAACCAAGTTAATATTATCAGTTCATTATCATAATAAATAAATGATATTAAAAAAACAGAAAATGTATGTGTGTAGAAAAGTTGTTTAAGTTGCTGACCCTAAAGTATTAAATTTTGTCAGATCAAAACAATTTAACTACACCTGCATATCCGAATTTAAATCAAATTTGTCAATAAATAAATCGCATTTTTAAATCATTATGTACGTGATCTTTGATACGATCGTGCAGATTGGATATTATTAAATGCTTGCATTTTTTCAACGTCATTAAGTAGAGTTCTAATCAAATGTTCACACCAACGTAATATTTTTATTTTAATGTCACAAATCATTTAAGTTCGATGATCGATAAATATGTCATGATTAGTATATTTTTGGTACAGTCAATAAGATACAGTTTGCTTAAGTTAAACCTAATACAATCCGTTCAAATGGATATGTATTGTTCTCATGGCGTAGCACTCTGCGAACAGAATTAGTTTCCCATGCGTTAGGCACATAGATGAATTAAGATTAAAAGAGAAAACCTGTTGTCCGATCGAGTATTTCAAAGAATAAGTAAGAATGTATTCTCTTACCCGTTATTCGTCCTAGTTTCCCTTCTTTCAGATGGTTCGACACAAGTCCAGCAATGTGAGCTCCGACGCTGTATCCGATCAGGTGAAGTCTATCAGGGGGGACTCCCCTAGGATGGTACTGGAGGTAGACGACCAACTGGGCGATGCACTGACTGCAAAATCGAGGGCCCCATCCTATCTAGTGGCAATTTCAGTATTATATTAGTCTACGAAATATTAGCTTTTACCGAATGAATATTTTTTTAATTAAAATACTGAATTTGTTTCACCTGACTCAAGCACGGTTCCTTGACCAACGATCCAAAATCAACGATAAATATGTTATAATTCCCTTTTGTAAAATATGCTTTTCTCATATCTGTGCTCGGCGCCAGATTTCGTCCGCCTCCGAACCCGTGAATCACTATTTTGACTGGATGATTGGGATTGAATTGAGAAGCAAATAATGACTTTTGATCCGCCACGTTAATCAACTCTCCAAACTCTTGAGTTCTCCTATAAAATAAATTAATATCAAACAACATATCAATGTAGCATTATTCATGTTTATGATCTCTCCAATTCTGGGTACAATTTTTTGATATTTGATCTTAAAATAACCGTTCTTATGATACAAAATTAGCCTTTCAGGAAAATCGCAATTATAAAAAAATGATTTTATTTTATTGATATTTGGATTATAGTATAATGATAATGGGTAGTATTTTTAAAATACCATTAATTTATTTCATGTTAATTAATTTATGTGTTCATATTAAGTTAACAATCAAATAAATTCGATCAAACTACGAAAGCCAGTAAATAAAAAAGTCTCATATTGAAGAGAGACACTCATCAAAAATGGAAATTGAATAAAGGTGAAATTTTATATAGCTTTAAAATTGGCTTATTTTTTTAATAAACCCGTATTCTTCCTCCTATAATCTAAGATTATTCAAATAATCATTTCCCACACTTGTCAAATATATCCATCATATTTCTATGCATGCGATGCATTGTCATTGCGTATAGTAATGATCCTTTTATAAAAAAATAACAAAGAAAACCTAATAATAAAATAGTATAAAACAGGTCAGCACATTCGTTAGGTTTAAGCAATCTATGGCTTAGAAATAATGCAGTGTTACGTAAGTTTTTATACAAAACGAATATCAATTATACTAAGAGATACACGTACGTACGTTGTTTTGTGCGTATAAAAATTCCCAACGTGGTACAGCTTAGCCTGTTGAGTGGGTTAGTTCACGCTATTGTTTAAATTTTATCATTAGTAATGTGATGTTAAAAGTGGTCCCATACATTTTATGTATGCAACCATAATTATACGTATTTATGGACGGGAAATAATTAAGAATTTAATCGGAGGAATAATGTATTATTTACGACGTCCATACAATGTAGCATACAAACACAAAACAATTGCTTAAGTATTTATGCAATTATAAGTATGTGCAGTAATTGTTAACTTTGGATAAAAATTGCACTTCAATATTTAACCATTCGATAAGTGGGTGAATACGAATGATACGTGGTTAATACGTCAGTTGTGTACAGGTTCTGCCTCAGTTCTCAAAAGAGCTTCCATTCACCATAAAATGCAGATAAATTCTATGACATTAAATTTATTTTTAGTAATACGAGAACAGGTTATCGTACATGTTTCATACTGATACATACATTATTCATATATGTTTCATGCAATATTTAACAAATGTTTGAGAATAAATATTAAATGTATATGTATCTTGAATTAGTATTATACACGTGAATTAGGTCATTTACGTCCACGTTTTTAGCTGCCACATAGCAAGGTAGGTACCAAGAATGTTTGAGATGGTTCCACATGTTGAACCTGTCACGTTTCTACTTTACCGGAGGTATTTTTAAATCGCCATTTATGTATAGTATAGTATTGACTTAAATTGGGGCGACTAGAATCTAAACACTCTATAATATTAAAAAAAAACTTTAGGATACATTTTTATTAAAAGAAATTAATCAAAACATAAATAAAAGTATTATAAAGTTACATAATGAAAACAATGTGAAATTTTGATTATTTGTATCTGATCATGAAACATGGGTACATCGATATCATAAATATTGTTTGGTGATGTTACAGTCGCTTGATTAGCTTATTTTAAAAAGATCTTCTATTATCCCACGTATTGTTACATAACATTTTATCTTAAAAGAATCTGTTCCTGCTTCAGGTCTTAGACTGTATAAACTGAAGTAATTAATACCTTGTATACAAGAAGAACTGTATCCTTGGATGTGGACATCTGTATGGTGGGTTTAGGCATGAAGTTGTGTTGAATAGATCTCGAACATTCTCTGGTCTTTTAGGTAGATCATCTTCTTGACAATTTATTGCTGCAATCAATTAAATCGTACATATTGAAATCTGTTTTAAAATGTCACAAAGGCTTTGAGATCAGTCCTTAATGAAGAAATTGCAAAACACAAAATTCTCTCTGGTTCCTTGAGTTGTCATTTTTTCGTGTGAATTTAAAATTATTTGCGATACCCAACCTGACTTTTACTTGCCCTGAAAAAGAATAATACGAATGGTCGACAAAAATTGTATATAAAATATCACAACTCGATTAAATAATCCAAAAGTATTACGAGTTTCTCAACAGTTCCACTACATATGAGACACTACAGGAATACTTTGGTCTATAATTCTGGAGAATGCTATGTGGAAATTACAATAGGGAAAGGGTAGTACTTATCTAGAAAAAACTCATCGGTCGGTAACGCGTTCTACCGCAAGAATAAGCATGATAATCTCCTAACTTTCATACGACCTAAAAAAATGTAAAGCGCTCTTGATGTTACATCACGAAACAGCGCTATAAAATTATCCAAAAATAAATAAAATAAATAAAAAGACCTAAGTCAACTAAAATCAATTCTCAAAAGTTCAAATCAGACGCAATATTTTTAACCTTGGTCTATGCTTCAACAATGAAGATTATCTTTGTGTCGGATTGAGAATTCAGAGGATGGCTCATTCTGCATTGAGTCGAGGAGGATTTTCAGACGATATAATTGGCTACCGTATTCAACATTCGGATGTTTCTGGCACAAGTAAAGTGCCAAGAACTGCCCTGAAGAATCTACACAGTAGCTTCAGAAACGCATGCGTTAGTTGGCTCGATTTTATCCGTTAAAGGAACGTCTAACGTATAGAAATAGACTATTTAACAGGACTTTTTAGTCATGAAGGTGGGAGCTGCTTTAGAGTTCGAGTCGTGCGCGTGCTGGGGATACTGTAGATACTGTCTGAGAGTGTGTTGCTCCTGAGCTGGGAAATCGCGCTTAGGGATGTGTTGCTGGTGGGCTGATGGCAGCGAGTCTTTTTTTCTTATCTGTATCTCGTGTATTTTTTTCTATTCTATGTATTCTTTAGTGTTGTCCTGCCTGTAAGGGCTTAAAGCTGATGCCTCCGTTTGTCCTCTTCTCATCCGTCCTTCTCCTTACATTTGAATCTATGCTTTTTTGGTTTTTGGGCATTTGTTGAAATGTCATAAGTTGTAGTGTTTTATGTATTATTTTAAGATTTTAATAAAGCATATGAGGAAGATGGATGGGGAGAGAGATTTAATCAGAATCACAATACAATTTCAAAGGGATATTTTGTGATTAATCCTTATCGAAGTAATAACGCTAGATTTTTGTCGGTTTTTATCATAGAAGTAATTATTGGTTGCATTGAGGTGACGACGGGGAATGGTGTTTATAAACACAAGGATAGTTTGCTAAAACTACTGAAGTTTCTTTACTACACTAGTATACAAGTCTCAATCATTTAGGGTTGCCAACAAAATCGGGCACTAAAAAGAAGAGAGAGAATATCTTGCAGAGTTCACGAAGTAAATTATTATTCAGTCAATTATCTTAGAAGGCATGCACTGACTTTCTTTCAGCGCAATACAGTTACATGGTGTAAATTTGTCTAATATTGATTGCCATTAATGGGAAGCTCACATTATTAAGAGCCTTGTTATGATTCAGTTAATGGACCGCCATAAAATTTTTACATATACATCGACGAGTCAGTGTAGTCACCGCATCGAGGACTTTCTCTGATTATAACTTTCACAATAAATGTATCATAGAAAACCTAAAGATTATTTACTTATTCCGTTTACCACTTTAATGGTTTTCCCCAAGAAACTGAATCCCTGAACGAGTAAGCTGAATTGCATAATATTTAGAAAAAAATATGTGTATATAAACCACTACCAAGAATAGAGCCAGTTACAGAAGCTATGAAAAGGATGCCCTAAAAAGAGTGAGAAAATATATTTTTTTTCATTTTATACTAGGAGAGATTGAATACCTCGTTATTCAGTTCTAGCTACGAAAAAACATGGAAAAAAATTACATGAAAAATCCATTTCATGTGGCTTTCAATACTGAACGATTGTATTGTTCCAGGACGATACAAGTTCTACTACTCTTTTCCAGTCCAGAGTGAATATACATTTTAAACGCATTTTATTGTTGTTCGACTAATTTTAGATATATTTTTTTACATATATTTTTAAAATCTGAATATATATAGTTTCAAATATATAGTTTCAAATATATAGTTTCAAATATATAGTTCCAAATTATTATTTTTTCACTCCGGCGGGTTTTAAGCCCACGACCTCCAGCGTTCCTCTAATGCAAGTCAAGTGAGGTTTTGATGGTCAAACGTGAGATAAAATGGATTGCTGTTTGGCACAACGTATTTTTATTGTTGTATATTATTTCAAAATGATGAATTTTCGAGACTTACGTTCTCTTAGCAGGTGGTATTGAATATGATCGAAGGTTTAATACCCTACTTCTCGTCTGTGTTTCTAGGTTGGGTGGCTTTAGAAGGTTCGTATCCACGTGGGTGGAGAAATAGGAGCTCCAAAGGGGTCCGGGATGTGCGTCCGCAGAGGAAGTCGAGGAGTTGGGATAGATGAATGTTTACTCCTGGTTGAAAGACTATGCGACGAGGTAGTTGTTTTAACTGTCAGACGAGCGGTCAAGAGAAACTACATATTGTTCGCTGGAGGTCGCGGGCTTAAAAAAGAAAGAAAAAATGGAATGCAGTACACAAATACGCTTGTATAAAAATTGCATTGAAATATATGCACTTTGAACTGGTAAAGAGTAGTAGATCTTGTATCGCCATGAAGTATACGATTGTTCAATATTGTACGCAATCTTGAACCATGAAATAGATTCCATGAAATAGATTCATTCGTGTTTTGTGACAAGAACTGAATAATTAATTTTATATGTTTAACTGCATTATTTCAGGGCCAGACGGATGGTGGCGTCTTATGTGTAGTTTAAGCTGTCCTTTAGAAGTCCACCAAATAAAAACAAAAAACACGCGTTAACAGATCTACAACCGAACACAACTGACCTTTGATTAGGATTGTATGGGCACTATAAGGTCCAAAGTAATGTTATAAACAACATATCTGGCCGATAGTGAACTTAAATGTCACTCGTTGAGCATTTGCATGATAAGATCAGCTGATTCACAACAATTGATAATTGCGTACTATCCGACCAAAAGGCTAATGACATCATAACAATAATATTATTCTAGCAAATAACTGAAGCAATATGATGATTTATTTTGCTAATAAAAACGACAAGAGCCCTTAATATTTTAAATGAAGTGTGGAAACGTGGTTTAAACTTAAGTCACTAGTTTGTGAAGCAAAGTTTTTAACAGAAGTTTAGTTAGAATAAGAAACAGGTAACGTTGGTATAGTTTGGTGCATATTTTATTTTTATTTATTACAAGAGCGCTGTACAGCTTTATACTCAAATATCTTTATTGACATTTTTGCTGATTTTAAATTGAAATTATAATCACAAACAAAATAAATAAATATAATGTTATGTTGATTATGATGTATTTTCTTCTTGATGGTTCTCTTGTGAAAATCCGGGGTAATCCTCCTTTCCTTATTCTCCTCGGTGCAGTTGATGTCAACGTCTTCCAACCTACATTGAAACGTTTTATTTAGATGGAATTATTATGCGCGTGTATTTGTAGACGTGAGTGTGTGTATTTGTATCCTCCGAGACCACAAAAGTATTGGAGAAGTATCCGAGACATCTGCGTCACAGATGCATGTGATCCTGTCGGGATCCCATGACTATTGTTCTGTTGTGACACAGCTTGACAGTTTATACCTGCTAGCCCACGTACTCAGATGTCGCCATGCGTCAGTTATCACACTGAATTTATACATTTACTATTATTTAACAGGGAATTACTAATTTTCATAAAAAGTGGGATACATTGATATTTAAAATTATATTTTTGATAACAGATTTATTGGTTTAAAATTCCGCACATTTTGTACTAATTTTTGAAGTACTTTAACAACTATTGCTATTTTTAAATGTTAAGAAAACTGGAGACGAACGAAGTGGCGCAGCCAGACGTCTAGCGCCGGTGCTGCCGCTCGTAAGACTTCTTACCCATAATTCAAGTATGTCTCAACATATGCTAGTACGAATAACCACAATTCACTTTTTTTAATACCCAATGGCAATTAGAAAATCTTTCAGTAAGATAGTGAGACATTTCTGTTAGTTGGTGCACAACATATTAAGAAACATTATATTTTCTTAATTATAAATAACAAATATTTGTTGTTTTAGTAGGAAATCAATGCTGTCCGTACAGTTTGCAATTCTTGTTAAAATATTCCGTTTTGTGAAATAATATACTGTAATATGAAATATTTCATATCGCAATATTATGAATAAATAATGTTACGCAAAAATAGTGGTCAACCAGTATTCTTGAGTATTTTAAGAGATACAAGTTAACAATTCAAAACGTTTAAAGTTTTAACTATAAATGTCTTAAGCGATTTCGTTATTTACTTTAGTCAACCATTTGAATAAAGTTATGATATTCACCTGTAGATATAATGGAGAAATTTATGCAATAAACGGTGATTAATAAATTTATGTTTTACTACACATGAAACACCACATAACCCCACTACCGGCTTGGATCTGTATTACTTTTACTGCAGTTTCACATGTAAAAGCTATTTAGCAATAGGAGGATAGAAAACATGATTATTCAGTTCTAGCCACGAAATATGATAAATCTGTTTCACGCGTTGTTCAAATTTAAACGGTGGTATTGCTTCAGGCTATGCACAAGATATACTATATTTTTCAAATCCACAGTGTTTTTATGCATTTTTATTCTCATATTTATTCAAATATGTATGT
>JAPMAF010001892.1:0-10326 GCA_026537445.1 Silvatares holzenthali | reverse complement strand
CGCCGACCGCCCGTTCTACTACCCGGCCGAGAGCCTGTCCCCGCCCGACGCGATGGCCTTCTCGCCCGGGAGCGGCGCCGCGTACGACCTCAGCCCGGGCAGGGAGGACGACTGAGCCGAGGCCTGCCGGGAGGGCCGGGAGAGGCCCCGGGCCTGGTTCCCCTTCCCCGGCCCTTACGGACCCTTCGCCGCCTTCGGCCACCGGCTGCCCCCGGGCTCGGAGCCCTGGTAATGGCGACGCGGAGCCCGGCACCTCTCAGCCAGCCCCGGCAGCCTCGTGCTGGAAAAAGCTAAGTCTTCTCGCGCCTTCTCATCCGCAATATTCATGATTCGTGTCAGCGGAGAGACGACCGAACGGGGAATCGGAGGTTTCTCGAAGCTCGCCCCGCGAACGGTTCGCGAGCGCTCGCGTAGGATTGAGCTGTAAATATTTCACGAGTTAGTTGTTAATTTAACTGCGTAGGGACATTGCACTCGCGAAGATTGATTTGAGGCGTTCGAATAAAATATATGCGGCCATATTTTTTTATTCTCATTTAATGAATAATACTCATCTGTTTATATATTCAACATTACTTAAATTAGCGGTTGTGATTCAGTTTTATTTTAAGTGTAATATGTAATAATAAATTATATACATCATTTTTCAAGTCATTATCTTGAAATACCTTTCTACGAATGATGAGCACTTTTTTGTTGAGTTTGGAAATGAACGGTTTTCGAATATTTTTATTAATATTTAATACGACACTCTCGAATAATTTAGGATTATCGATGTCTGTTAACTTTTGTACATTGAACATATTTTATTTGATAGTAGGAAATCGTATAAGTTAATATTTATACTGACATCAAAAGCTGTAGGATCTATGCGTCTATATATCTCTTCGCCATATTAACAAATTGCCGAAAAAATCTATTTAAATTTGCAAACATAACTGTGAAGAGGCATTCCAAGTAGACCACATAACGCTAAAATTGTACATAGTCATACTTCACCGTTTGAATATTTTAAAATACAAATGTTGTTAATAAAATTATCGTCTTAACAAATAGAAAAATATATACTTTGATAGCAATTTGTACATTTCAAATAGTGTAACTTAAGCCAATGTATAAATACAGAATAAAGAATGTGTTTTAAAAAAATCTCATTAATTAATGTACTATACATGTTAAAAATTTACTTAGATCGTAGGATTCCAAAGTTAATTGATCACCCGCCCCCTTTATAAAATAAGAAAATCTCCGACGCCCCCTCGGTATGTAAATGAATCTGAATATTAAAGGTGTAAATGTAATATAAACTCATAGAATTTTTTTTACCGCCCCTTCGGAATGCTCCGACTCCCCCTAAGGGGCGGTAGCCCCCACTTTGGGAATCACTGACTTAGATCATACGATAGATTATTCCGCTTTAAAAAGTGCAATTTATACAGTAAAACATTACTGTTAATTATTCATTTTAAAATGATATATTTGAAAAAAGCAATTAAGTATATCATGGCCTTCATGTCAGCAAACTAGCAATAAAATTATTTTTGGCAAATATTCATAAGTTAACTAAAAGCTCAATATTAGGAATCTGTTTAGAAATCTTTAATTTCATTTACTGATGTACTGTCACAATATGAAAACTGTTTAATTCCATTGCATATATTAAATATGAAATCACTGTTTCACACCGACGCCGGGAGAGCATTCCAGGTCTTCGACCCCGTCACCGAGAATGCTCAATCAGCGAAGTTCGTTCTATGGCTTCGTTTTGGCTCCGTCACCCTTCCTATAAACGTTGAAGAAGCCGATCTGAGCGTGCGTTGCCGGTCATTCAGAAAATCACACAACTCTTTGAGATACAGTGGCACCACGTCATGCATGCGCTCGTACATCAAACAGCGTACCTTATGCAAAAATCTTTCCGGAAAATGGAGCCATCTTAAATCATGCATGCAACACTGACTAAGAAATTAATAATCTGTAAATTTTCTTCTTTGTCTACTATGTCCTGTAAGGAAGTCAATGATTGATAGAATACCTGTAAACAACTGTTCTGAACAGTGGATCGGGTATTCGGTTTATACCACTTCTGCAAGTACATCAACCTTCATGTTTTTCTGCGCTTCCAGCTACATAGCTATTCAATATTGCCACAGATGATTAATTGCAGAATTTGTCATTTTGATTTCTTAGCGTACAATTAGTACTGAAATTTCCTCGGTGTTAATCATTTTAGTTTTATCTAAAGACTAGCATCTCAGTTTTAGTTACTGCGGACGAGTGCATCATGATATACTGAATTACAAAATGAATTTGTACATTTTTAAACTCAAAATGCTTTCGTAACGTAATATAGCAATATGTAAATCATTATGTACTGATGAAATAGTTGAACAGAAATCTTTAGAAGTAACCATATTCAATATTTCTCTTTTTTATGTAACTAACGAGTAAGGTCACAAAAGCAAACGATATCGCATTAGCATAGTTACAGAATTACATAGTGTAGAGTTGTAAAAAGAAAATACATCTAAGCGTTGCCATTGTTTGTGTAAATAATTATTTTCTAAAGTAAGATTTAAATTGATGCCAGTAATCACTGATAATCTCAAGTTGTAATATTTTATATTTAATACAGTAATAATAGTTGTGTTGTTTTATCGAAATTACCTACTTATTACGATACATCTACAATTATTACAATAGCATTAAGAAAATTTAAGAAGTTCGTGTTATGTAACTTATTTATTTATCGTTTTTAAGTGTACATGTATATAGGAGGGGAAAACGAAACTTGGTGTATAGTTAGATTAAGAAAATTACTTAAGTTGTAAAATATTTTCGTTATTTTGAATATTGAGTTTATTCGGTTGACATATTATCCCCCCTCTTCTTTTCTTCGAGGCTATCTATTGAGTCGTTCTTGACCTTAAACGTTTTATTGATGTATCCACACTCATACATTTGTTAGATTTTGTATGAAACAGTTAAATACACATTCTACAGTATTTTCTACTGTATTCCGTTGAGAATGCAATTCACGTACTATGTCGAATCTGGACGTATGCTCAAGACACATACACAATATATATGGTGATATTTTGATTGATCACAATCAATTTACGATGTTACCTTTTTCTTATCAGTCAAACATACTTTCTTCAATCAACATGGCAGTGAATGTCAAATCTAATGATACTCCAAAGGCAAGGTCTACTGCTCTTTTCCAGTCCACAGTGAATGTGTATTTTTTACATTTATCGCTAATAATTGATTTTTAAATACACTTATTCTTATATGTGTTTAAAATCACTATTGAATTACGCATTGTAATTCATTTTCAGTCGCGGGTTTGAATTCTGGCGGGATTCAAACCCGCGACTTTCAATACCTTAGTTGAGTGTCTTAAATTCTATGTCATGAGGGTGATAAATTGTTTTTGTTTCACAAATATGCATGAGTGTAGATACAGAATTGTATCTGTGGCAATTCAAGGTACGCGGGAAGATTCTTTTCTGTTCACTCCACCTCACCATGAATATCTGTATTCCTCCGCAGATAGACACCTACACTTTTGTATATTTCATAGATCGTTTCTTACAGATATGTGTGGTTTATTTATACTTTTATTGTTGCCCGTTTCACTATTCTTGTTTCGATTATTGTTTACGTTACGCCACAACAAAGCGGCCATTATAATATTAAATATTAATAATTATATTACATTGCCATATCAAGTGAGAGTATATAAATTGTTAAAGTAAGAAAATGGTCAAAAAGTAAAAATGCCGATGTGATTATTTGCCAGTCACGATGACCAGATAATTTGTTCATTGTGTTTTTTTTCTAAGGCCCGTATTCACCAAATATTCTTTGTTTATATGACAGCTAAGAGTTGTCGGATCATATTGATTTTCATTTCTTTTTTTGTTTTAATATTTTTAATGTTTGCGTTTAACAGATTTACTCGAACCATAGCTATAAGAGATGTCTTCAGAGGTTAAGATTTTAAGTCAAACTCGATGAATAATGTAAACTTTTGGTCGCCTCAAATGGTTGCGAAGAACCTCAATCGTTGGGTCCACATCATAAAGGTATTCTCAAAAGCTAACATCCTCGATTCATCTAACTGCTCTTTTTAAAAGAGCCACTAGCTTTGCCAATACTTATTTGCAGTAAATACCTAATCCTAATCCTTTTGACCGTGACTGAACATTGCAGTCATCGAAACATTCGCTATCACTCTTTTTTATTCTGTTGAGTGAAGATACCCTCAATTTCAAGAGCCATATAATAATTTTCCTTTATCATTTTTATTGCTTAAATATCATCTCCAAATGTAATAGGTTTATTTTAGTAGACATCTCATTAAAAAATAATTGAAAGATCTCTATGCTCAACATGGTTGACTACACCATTGAATTAAATACGTTTATTTCTTGATCGTATATATATTCAGAGCAAATTACTATATACATACACAGGTAATTCAAAACTTCAATTCCCATCTTTTACATTGTTATGTGTTATGGAGCAACTCACATACCATAATAGTAGATGATGAATGAGAGAACTTATATGAGGACAAGTCTATAAAAATGTTAAGATATGTGGTTGAACTTTATCTCCATCCCTATATATACTCCCAAATTGCTTTACAGTGGGGAATTTCGTGTTGAAGTGATATTTCCTTCACTACTTACTGTGGGTGAATGCTATGAATGCCTTTGAAGAGTAAGGATTGGTGACTACGATCACAGTTCAGTCCTACCTTGGACTAATGACCTGAAGAGACAGAGACAATTTAAAGAATTGAGGACTCTTCACACGATGGAAAAGGATTAAAATATTATCCTATTTATTTAAATGGTTCTGTTCACACTCACATGGCTTGTAGCAAAGCAAAATGAGACCGTGTAGTGAATCTTCAGATATTTTTCCACTTTCAGTCACTATTATCAGTTTTGTTTTTATTTCCTTCAAGTTTATTTCAATTCTATTTTATTGTTTCTCTGTTTTATTAAATGAATTGTTTTGGCAGACGGTTAACAGAGTATAGGAGAACGTCACTATGCAGACGCACCCAATGTGAATATAAATTACAGCTGAAGGAATCATGTTCCATCAAGAGTGTGAAGAGTCCTTTAATGGTCACAGAAAGAGGAAAATAAAAAAAAAAAAATAAAGAAATTAACGAGATTTTCATTTAATTGTACTTATATATTTGATCGATCATGAGCAACCGATTGTGGAAGAAAAGAGATAAGACATTTTACCATTAAGTTTGCCCTTTCTTTATTTGCATATTTAATATTTATACTATCAAAATGATTTAACATGTAAATACAATTACAAATTATGGTTCGAATTTGAGAATTTATAATTCCACATGTGCAATATTGTAATCGGCATCCAAGTTAGCCATTTCAGAGTTGATCGACCTTCTGTAAATATGAAAATATTGTCTGTTGAAACTTATTACTTGTAAACATTGCTACCTATAAAACATTTATCGAATATTTAGATTTAAGTCAATGTATGTGCGATATATCCGAGAATATAAGTAGATATTATAACATCACGCGGCATTAATTCGCAAGAGCCGTATTAAATAGTGCATTAGATCATAGATGTCTGGAATTGTTTACGAGAATCATCATTCTGTACAAGAGAAGTTACATTCTTTATTAAAAAATCATTTATTTATTTACATCATTTCGCAAATGAATGAACTCGTTTGAAATTCAATTATGTTTAGTGCGACCGATTCACAAATTTTAAAATACTTATTTAATTTAAAATATTTTATATATTGACTTGCCTTGAAATGATACTGCAATGTGGTCTGAAATGTTGGTATATAAAATGTTGCAAATGTTGGTATATAAAATGTGTCACTGACTAGCCAATTTTTTAATTGTGCAACCTTACATTATTTTAATTGTATCACAGTTTCAAAAAAATTTGCGCTCTCTTGGTTTTAGTAATGGTTCTAAACACGTAACAGCCTCCTAAAGAGCAATCTTAGAGAACAATCTCTACTATAATCTAACAAGCTTGTTCTTTGTTTGTACATACAATGTCTCACTATTCCCTTTCATTCATGGTATATAACAGAATTAGAAGGACTTAGAAAAGCAAGGTATCCCTGTTTTAAAAGCCGATTAGAGAATATTCTCTCAAATAATGGCACTACATCCTTCCTTTTTCTAAAACCCCCTAAACTCTTTTTCACATATTATACTGCACTTAAGATACCACATGACACCACCATCCATCTGGGTCTGTAACAATCAGTGCTCTTGTACATGTAACCACTGTGAATCCTGGTTATTTTCATCCTAGTCACGAAACACGGATAAATCTATTTCACATGGCATGCAGCGCCCTTGAGGTGATTTTCTCACGAAAACGGCGCTATATAAGTTATCCATGTTAATAATAATAATAATACAGAGGTGCTAAGATCTACCATTTTTTGCCAGTCCAGAGTAAATATTTGCTTAACATTTTTTTTTAATATATAATTTAAATCAAATTTTCACTCTGGTGGGACTCGAACCCGCAACATTCAGCGTGTTAGTCAAGTGTCCTATCTACTAAACCACAATGCCGACAGAACCTTAACTCATATTTTTTTAAGGTTCCAGTTTGCCTCTTAACCTTAAGTCTCTGAATAATGGCTATAAACCAGCTCTTGTACAATTAATTTAATTGTTCATAAACTATTTTATTTTAAAAATATACTCTTTAACATCAGGAGGCATTAAAAGTCAAAAATAATCTATTTAAATGACATTTTGAGTCAAAAATAATTTATTTGAGAATTAAATACGATTATTTTTTTACTCAAAAATGTCACTCCCATAAGTCTCCTTAATTTGCATCAGATTTTTTTTGTAGCTTTCCTGCAAATAAACAATTACCTGTTGTGGATTGGTTGCTTCAAACGATGCGTCATTCATTTGCCGTTCTTGCGCATATTTCATTTGTATGCTAGGATGTTTTGATTGGTTTGTTATGTTATCATTGATCGCAGCGGTTAGTTACGTCGGATGGACTATGTAGTAGATATTTATGATGAAATGGATGAGTAGACAGCCCTTTACTTTTCCTTCTGACCTGATAATGTTGTAGGGAATAAAACTGTAATGTAAAACATAGGATTTATAATAATTATTACTGTAATATTTGAAGGCTCATCAATAATTGTCTATCGTGCCAAAACGAAATATAATCAACATTAAAAATGAGATTCTGTTTTATTTCCTGCACTTTTAAACCCCTAAATAAGACGAGTGAAACAGTTTAAATAAAGGTAAGAACAATGAAATATCAATGAATGAACTGTGAAAGAACACAAGCTTGACATATTCAAGGATTCAGGTTGCAGCACGAAAGTACACGTTGTTTTATCATACAAAAAGTTACCCATGTCAGCGCAGTGAGGGGTAAACCAGCGCAATGGCAGATTTACCCCTCGAGAGGCCCGAGCCGCAGTCCGATTTTGAGCCCCCTCCTACAAAAAAATACATATTTCTTGTAGAGCGATATATGCATTCGTTTCCTCGCCATCTTGGAGTACCAGAGGTAGAGTATTTAGAATGTTTTAACGCGGTTTCCCCAGTAGGCCTAGCTCCACGATCAACAGTAATAAAATAGCACCAAGTGGATCAACTTAAGAATAAAATATAATAAATTAAAAAAAAACTTAAGAATAAAAAGACTTAGTGACCTGGCATGGGACATCTGCTACATCCGGTATTGTCTGCAGTAAGCTGGAGAGCGTATAAAGATAGATGCTATACTAGCATATGAAGTGTAAGCAATATCCGGTCGGCTTCTTAAAATATTACGCGCACTAAATTTTGTTACGAATTGTTGCAACGAATAGACTGCTTTCAAATATTCCCTCTGCAAAACATTTTCTGATTCAGGCAAAAATTCGCAGCGAGTTGTAAAGAACGTGTTATAAAATGTAATATTTTAGAATGTGTAATTTTTGAGTGATGGCTGGATTTGGAGGCCCCCTCGATTTAAGAGGCCCGAGGCGCCTCTATGGAAGTCTGCCGCTGCATGAGCTACTGGATAGCGGTGCATAATTGAGTATTGGTGATAACTTTGTTGTATTGAAATCAAACTTTTGTCAGCCTTGTCCAGAGAGACACAAAGGAGTAAGGATTTAAGATATTACAGAGAGGGACAGTAATTCTATAAGATATGATAGTTGGCCGTGAAAGATGTCCAGGGCATTCGGTAGGTCGTTAAGAAGACGCGCAGCCCTGGTACTGGGCATGCAGGCGCCAAGTTATTTCTGTTAATCTCATACTACACATGAGACACCCAACACCATCATCTGTCTGGGTCTGTAACATACTGTACAATTGCAGATGTAAATGCTATCTAGCAGCCGGAAGAGAGATTGAAAACCTGATTATTCAGTTTTAATCACGAAACATGAATAAATCCATTTCACATGGCTTGCAATACTAAACAGTGGTATTGTTCCAGGGCGATACAAAATCTACCACTCTTTTCCAGTCCAGAGTGGATATATATTTTTAAATGCATTTTTTGCTGTTTTTGTTTTTTTTTTTTAATATATGTTTTAAAACTGAATAGAAAAATGCATTTTTAAATACACATTTTTTTTTCACTTCGACGGGATTCAAACCCACGACCTCTAGCGTTCCTCCAACACTTTAGTCAAGTGCCTTTAACCACTCGACCACGAGACCGACAGTTGTGGAATGAAGAAAAACAAAGTAAGCATGATGAAACATTATATTATAGTAGTCATGATAATCGCAGAGCATGCATGAGGAGATGTATTAATGTGAGTGAGGCAAAAACTGTAAATCAAGATAGGGTAGAGTAGTGTTCGACTCTCTCTACCTACTCTGACGGAAAACGACTTGATGTGGTATTGTGTGATGGTGCATACACTATATTATATTACAATACACTACGCTACCACGGCGTTACTCCGAAGAAGCAGGCAGAGAGAATCGAGCGCCACACCACTCTATCTTGCTTCATCCACATTCATACATTTTCTCATGCATACTCTGCGATTACTATGACTACGAACAGAGCCAACGATTAGAATTTGATTAATCTGTTCATGCCATGATTTCCTTGGGCGGCCCCCTCTGTCATACCTTCTACATTCGCTCGCAAATTTTCCGTACTAATTTCTCGTATTATTATAATTCTAATATCACATAAACATAACATCGTATGTTTTGTTTTTACAATACAATAACTTCAATTTACGATAACAAAAGTTGATTAAATATTTGATTTGTTTATTGTGATTTAGAGATGATTTTTTTTACGAAAACGCCACTTTATAAATTATCCATGTAATAAATAAATAAGTTTATTAGCTTCAGCTGGTAAACATTTGCGTATGACTAATTTTGTCAAATGATTAAAGCATGCATGAGCGTTATCTATAGATAAAGCAATGTTTTACCATAATTAAATTATTAGAGCATCAGAAGCAGTATTAGACAACAAATTTGTTATCGATTTGTCTTAAAACACTACGACGACCCACAAAAAACACGACTTGCTGCACGAAAAAGACATTTTCAAATTGTGACACTTGCAAAGCCATAGATAAAATTTAAGATTCAATGGGCTTACATATGAAAATTTTTGTTTAATAGTATTTTGCAAAAAAAAATACCAACACAGTGCCTACTTTACTTGTGCGTCGATTAGATTTACCTTCATTTATATATTATTCATACTCTACTTGAGAATCGCCTTTATATATTATTCATGAATAACTTAATTAAAGCGTTTCCATAATACTAATGAATAATTACATGGATATTTTTTTGATAATTACATGAATAAATTATTGAATGTCTTGTCAATGACAAGTATCTAGAAATCATAATAAAATCAATTATGTGTCATGTTTAGCTTTCAATTGAAATATCTTCCTTATTGTTAAACATTAAGAATCATGTTATCGTAGGCTTTCATAGATAAAGATTCACATGTCAAAAACTTTTTGGTAATTATGCCGTAACGTATTGTTTGTCAACGTTTTAGATTGCATTGGAATATCAGTGAAATTTCATCTATGTGATCAACTTAACTGACTCACAGTCAGTCAGGCTGAATTTTTTTATTCAGATTCTCCCTAAAGATGATCATAGCAATGTAGTCCAAAATATTGTAATTAAAATATCACTACACGACACAACTACTCAATAATTTTTAACTTACCTTAGTATAAATCATAGTTTCTCAACCTTATTTTGCTCACCGCCCACTTTGAGAATATGTTTTTTTCTAGAGCCCCCCATCTTA
>JAPMAF010001891.1:0-10329 GCA_026537445.1 Silvatares holzenthali | reverse complement strand
TATATGTGTGTGTGTGTATATGTATATATTTATAGCGTTTAAAGGGTTGTTAGTGTGAATATGGTTGCCGTTGATATATTAATTGCCGGAATCTTAAAAATGTAGACCCCCGAATTAAGTAAATTGCATGCTGTTCCAAAACTATCATTTCACTATAAAACTATTTAATCGTTATAAATTAGAAAACTATGTCGTCTATTTACAAAATTTAAAGAGTTGTTGGTTCCAATTGCGGGGTCTTTTCAAAAGGACATTGTTTATAGTGACCCTGGTAGTACAAGTCCTTCGTTGTATTGCATGTGAAACGGGTTAGTTTTAATGATAACTTTTATGAAACTTTAGCCAAACACGAAAGTTATTGGCATATCTGACTAGTCCACAGTTGTAACAAAATAGTATTACAATTATTGTTTGCTTTATTACTGAATTGACTCAAAACAAAAATGTTTTCACCAAATTTAATTACTGCACTTTTTTTAATTTAAGTTATATATATTTTTAAATTGAAAAAAAAAAACAAAAAGAAATCGAACATTGTGCGGTTGCACGACTGTAATCTACGCCTGAACTCGCTCGCATCTACTGCAACTGATGGAGATTAAATTTCTAAAACTAGACGTTTACGTAAATGACTATGTCTTTAAGTTTTTTATAATTTATTTGACACTCAGACAACACTGCATAAACAAAAAAACAAAGATTATGGCACGTTTTTATCCTAGAACGACTAAAATGAAGTGATTTATATGTAAATATCTATTAAATTTTAATGCACATATCTACCCCGTTCAGCGCCATGCCAGCATAACTCCAACCAATAACCAATATATGTATTTAAATTTTATTTCGATAAAGGTATTCAACCATGCAATCAAGGTATTAAGGAGTGGTAGATTTTGCATCACCCAAGACCAACATCACCGTTCTGCATTGGGAAATGGATTTATCCACATTTCGTGACTAGAACTGAATAACCAGGTTTTCAATCTCTCCTACTGCTACACAGCATTTACATACGCATTTGCACTGAATTTTACAGATTCAGACGGATGGTGGTGTCGTGGTTTCTCATGTGTAGTATAATATAAAAAAATACGAAAAAAATTAAAAATATTTTTCGGGTGAATTTTGAGGAATCATGCAAGATCGCAGGCCCCTTACAAATGGCCCGTTTATCCCCCCGATTCGTACAATATTACGAAAATTATTTAAAATGTACCTGGAAGATTCTTCCGTATAACGTTTCATACTCGCATAGGTCGTGGTATCAGCATCGTCTCGCCGCATTCTCATATTTTAAGGTATTATACTGCCTGGTCACGTCAGCCGTTACCTATTTTCACCGACCCTTCCACCCCCTGCAATACTGCTATCAGTGGCGTCTGAACTCTAAACGTGTAGCCTACTGAGGAAAATATGTGAAACCAGTTTATTAATAATCTTTGAGATTTTGCTGTAAACAAACAAATGCATTTTATTTTAATCTATAGGCATACGTTCGTTGAGTTGCTATATTGCATCAGCATCATTATAAGCATGATATACATTACATAAGCGAGATTCTCTTGACAGGAGGGTGGCCAGCCTTGCGTTCAGCCCTAATCAGAAATGTCAGGGTTATTGCATTTTCAGAATTTCTACAAGTTTAAAATAATTTTTTCTGAAAAAGAAATCAATACTTATTAAATTTGTAAATATTAATAATTTTGATACTTTATTAAATTTACGAAACTGTTGAATTTTGGCGTTTTTATATTTCAAAACACATACTTATTAAATCTCTATAGTTATCGTCAGTAAATAAACAACGCTACAAGAAACTCATTCTTATGAACGCATGGTAAATGGCACATGAATATAAATGCACAATGAGTTTTTTTTGTATAAATTTTGTTCACATACATATGATATTAATTTTATCTGCGGTGAGTATATAATATTACAATAATAAACGTTTTTTTGGCTTTGTCTAATAGTACGCATTTATTTTAATAAATTCGACGCATTTTGAGCTCTCCACCAACTTATTATAGAGAATTTTATATCATTAGCAGTTTTCGATAATGAGCCGGTGCAGAGGTAGAAACGCGTCGATCTCATTAAAATGAAAAAGTGCTATTAGACACAGAAGAAAATAAAATGTTCATTTTTCAAGATGCTTCGTCAGCTTCGTTGATGAGTGGTTGAAAATTTCGACTAAAACGTTGGAGGAACGCTGGAGGTTCGAATCACACCGGTGTAAAAAATATTTTTAAAAATGCGTTTTTTGATACAGATTGTTAAAATATAAGTTTAAAAATATATTTAAAAGAATCAAAACAACAAAAAAAAATATTTGGAAACGTACATTCATTCTGGACTGAAAAAAGTTGTAGATCTTGTATCACCCTAGAGCAATACCACCGTTTAGTATTGTAAGCCACGTGAAATAGATTTTTCCATGTTTTGTGACTGGAACTGAACAAGGTTTTCAATCTTTCCTCCATATGCTACACAGTATTTACATGTACAATTGCACTGAATATTACAGACCCAGATGAATGGCGGTGCTGTGGTGTCTCATGTGTAGTATAAAAAATAGCTGATAAAATCCAACATGTATAACAATATATATTGATTAAGCTGCACCAACTGAGTACACAGCTTTATAGTTTCGCCAATCGCATCCGCAGATTTAGCAAATAGAGAGTGGGGCTTTTCCAGTTATGATTTCATTTTTGTAGAATAATATGTAAAAATAGAAGTGTCGTTAATAAGGTATTCAGCAGAGAGATTTTTTAATTCATAATTTTTCACCGAGAGTCCAAATTAAACACAGAGAGTATTTTGTCCAGATTTAGTACTGGAGTCGACACTGACTTATATCCACAGAAACTTTTATGCGAATATATAGAAACACCTATACTATTTAAGGGAAATAAGGAAAACACCATTCGACACGGAAAAGGTGGAACGTGCATTATAATTTATGGGGATGCTTTCTGTCGTGAATATTGTATTGAAAATCAGTAATCCGGTCTCGTACAAACTGCAATGGATAGATAGAAGTGCAAAAATGCTGAATTCTCATTTGCATTCAACCTTACTGTAACTAATTATTGAAAATAAAGTAATTGATTTTTTTTTCGGATTGAACTTTGTGGTAGTCTATTTTCATAAATTAATATAAAAATGTTTGTGTTTGTCACTAAAAAACCTATACTTTAACGCATATCGCTCTAATTGAGCATCTTTGGAAACTGATAATATAAACAAAAAAAAACAGTTTGTTCCTGAAGATGCTCAGTAAGAGAACTCCATTAAAAATAAATGGTAGTGACAAAAAAAAGTCTTAGTATTAAAAAGAAATAGCAGGAAACGGCGTAATGGTATAATAATAATAATAAGTAAAAGTAGTAAATTTATCAACTTTATTAGAGGTTTTTTTCTCAAGTGCGGTCGTATAGTAGTGTATAACGGAACTATTAGTGCCAATTTTGGTGTACGGAAGTTAAGCTTGGACATGACGGAAAAGGAATTAAAGTAGAATAAATATTGTCGAAATGAGTTTTTCATAAGAATTTGGGGTATACAAAATAATAAGAAATACTGTTAATGGAAAGAATGGGGAACGGATGCGAACGTTATTGACGAAATGAAGAAAAAATCTAAGACATTGTTTGAACCTGTGGAGCAAATACATACCAAGAGTATGAAGAATTTACGATGCGAATGTAGAAGATATGAGACAGAGGAGCCGTCCAAGAAAATCAAGTCATGATCAACCATATTTTAACGTAGATGAGGCAAGATATGTACATCCGGATAGAGAGGTGTGGCGCTCAATCCTCTCTCTAACCTTAAGGGATGTGGCGTGATGATGTATTGTATTGTATAATTGTATTTTTTTTATTTTTTAAAAGTTTCTCAGGTTATCCTCAAACCTAAAAATGTCTTAATAAATTTTTATTAACATCTGAACGTTTAATTCAAAATTCTAAATATGTGAAATGTATTTAAATATAACACATTGAGATACTCTCGTCAGATTTTTTTTATCTTTTACTACACATGAGACACCACGATACCACCATCCATCTGGGTTTGTAACGTACTGTACAATTGCACATGTAAATACTGTGTAGCAGTCGGAGGAGAAATTGAAAACCTGGATATTCAGTTCTAGTAACGAAACATGGATAAATCCATTTCACGTGGCTTACAATATTAAACGGTGGTATTGCTCCAGGGCGATAAAAGATCTACCACTCTTTACCAGTACAGAGTGAATATATATATTTTTAAATGCATTTTTTTTTGCTGTTTTTGATTCTTTAAATATATTTTTAAACATATATTTAAAACCTGAATAGAAAAATGCATTTTTAAATACATTGTTTTTTTCACTCCGGCGGGATTCAAACCCGCGACCTCCAGCGATTCTCCAACGCATTAGTCAAGCGCCTTTAACCTGTCGACCGCGAGACCGACACAAACACCTTCATTTGAATACATACACGACAATATAAAAAGAAACATACTTATAAAGTAAACTTTGTTAATTCTTTGCAAATACTGAATAGATTCGAGAGGAAGTAAAATATTGACATTCAACCATAACTGAAAATGCGAATGAAGAACTAAATAACATTTGTTTCAAATACTCATTGCAAAATATTATCGGTCCATTTGAATGGGTAAAATTGCAACAAATCAAATAACGGTGAGTATCCTGCATTAGCCGCTGCCAAGCAAATCGCAATTTGGTTCCGAGAATTCAGTTACCATAATAGGATTTCAGCGGAGATTGCTTGCTCAACGTATTAACGTAAGGGACCCCTCGACCCTCGACCCTCGGCTCTCATACCCTCGACTCCCATACTCCGGGCTCTCGGCTCTCATTCCCCTCATACTTCACGGAGAGAGGCGAGAGAGAAAAATATTGGCATCATCATTGCAAATGAGAATGCGTGAATCAAATTATTACATCGGATCCTTTCTAATGAAATATTTTCAATTTATTTCTACATAAAGTGTCTACTGCGACCTTTTAAGCAAATGTATATATTATTTATTGTGTATTGAGACTTGTTGGCTACACATAGTTGGTATATTAACTGCTATCCCACCACATCAATCAAGAAAGGAATGAACCAAGTTTTTAGTCAATACACATGTCAGTTGAAATTAGTTGACTCGTTACCCAACCGGGAGAGGAACTCGGAAGGAGCTATCAATTTCATGGCTCTCTACCTGAAGCACCGAATGGAACAATAGATAAGGGTGCCCTAACGGATTACGAAATAACCATCAGAGAAAAGGTGACTTCTTCTCTGGAAGATAGGGTAGCTTCAAGATTTGACAATTATTTGCTAACAGTATCAGCAAATAATTGTCAAAAATCTTGAAAAAGCTAAGTGATTGCCGGGAGAAACCACTAGTGTAGTGTGTATGTCCAATAGGACCCGAAAAAGGACCACGAACAGCAGCGTCAATTTCCTCCCTGTTGCACCTAATGGACAAATATTCATAAGACTATAAAAGGTGCTCAGAAGTCTGGTTGCTATGGCCACGAAACTGACATAAGACCGATAGAACTAAGTTAAATGATGCAAGTCTACTGTTGAAGCTACCGTCACCAGTTATAAACTTGGATGTCCAATAACTAGTAACGATGAGGTAGACCAACGTGATTACCAAGCGCAAAGTGAGATTTTTATTGTGGAGCTTTTTATGGAAAGAGTAGAAATTTTCCGAAAAGGGTGCTGACGGACCACACGTTGTATATTAACTATCAATCTCAGTAATTCTCCTTTGGCTTTTATTCCCGCAAAGCCTGCATTACATTCCACTGTCGGCGTATTAAAGCATTAATGGGCATTCCTGGGATTATATGGTCACTACCCAGAACTCGTTTGGTCTTTCTAACATGCGACTTCTTATTTATGCACTTTCTGATAAGGATCTTAAAATAAATAAGTATCAAGTACATTATATTTATATTTTTACAGTGGTTCGTATTACGTAAAATGTAAAAGAAAGAGACTGAAGGGAAACCGATGATAATCTTTTAACTGTTGATCGTAAAATTCTGCTAAAGACTATACTTGGCGTTACCCTCTCGGACGAACTCTCATCATAAGCTGAACTCTCTGCATCGAGTGCACAGATACCTTAACTCTAAACGGTTTCAGAGACTTTGCAGGTCTCATGGACATCCGATCATTGAATGCGGTTGTCACGGTCTGGAGCTCCAAAATATCAGGAGGGCTTCAAAATCAACAAACACTCACTCACTATCTTTACTCGTAAATACTTTCGAGATTTAAAGTCATTGACTTTGTCAGTTATGATAGGATACCACGACACGCTCTCTCCCAGTATGCGAATGCAATAATTTAGCTCATATGAGAACTAGCAGAATTGCTTGGCCTTTCACATAGTACCCGGTGTTGTAGAACTACCACTGTATTATGTCATATGTAAAGTGGCTGATGAAAAAAATTCAATATACTGGAATGTGTACGTGCTATTAATTTTTAAGATGTACTTCTATGATTCTGATCAGATTAGGGTTTTCCCATGTATTGTCAAAAATGAACAATGTTTTCCTCAAACAATTAACAATACGTAGTGTAATTAGTTTAGGTTGATGGTTCATTGTATCTGATCGTTAGTTGAATCCTCAATAGACTTGTTGATTTTTAAACTTATTTTCAATATTTTAAACAATGTGTGAGAATCATATTTCCAAATATACGCGCAAAGTTTGTTATATAATCTTGGTTCATATCGATAAAAAAAATACTTGAAGAATGAAACAATCCTGTATAAACATTCTGATTTGTATAACGAATGGGTTTTACCAAAAATGTTTTATTTTTTTTAATATCAAATTACGACTATGAAACGAAATGCACGACGATGATAATTATCCTGGATAACATCGTAAATGTAGGAAGAGAGGGTAGTGTGAGAACATACATTTTGTAACACAAGCCAATGGTTGTTGATATTCTTACAACTATACCCTTATGTTACAAACTATTTCCCTACATGAGTTACGAGTACTATATGAAGTATCTGGGCACCTTCTGTGACGGACGAATAGATTGTAACTTGCCTTTTATAACATCATTGACATTGCCGCACTTGATGCATATGTAATTTATTTTGAAATAATAATATGATCAAGAGTAAGACAGGCCAACGCTAAATATTTTGCGACAATTAATTCATGAATAAAGAAACCTATTTACGATAGTATTTGTTTACATTGATAGTTTGTAAAAGCCAACATACATAAATATTTTGATAGATTACTAATAAGAAATAATCAAATTATATATATTATTTAATTATTCCATCCAACAAATTTCGACAACCTGGTAATTATTATCACATATGCTATTAAAACTAATTTTAAAGTTTTTTTTTAAATTATAAAGAAAAACGTTTACATTTAATTTTAACGGTATCCGTTATCATAACTAGCAGATAGTATAAACTTGTTGGATAGATTAATTAAATAATATCTAGTGGTTATAAAAAAATAAAATAGAATTATATAAAAATGGAGAACCACAAAGTAACCTAAGAAAAGTGAAATATTAATAAGAAAACTAATGTACACAAATTACCTTTATAAAAATATTTTCCATTAAATATCACGTAAATCTCTTTTAAATAACTAGAATAATCTTATATAAGAGATCTAAAAGGATAATATAATCTGACTTCACAAATGAAATTAATTTAATCGAATATCAAAAAATAAGGCACTAGGGTATTAATATAAAAGTTAAGTAATTTTACATCTTTCCAGAAAGTCCTTCCAAAATATTTCTTTTATTTAACTTCCAAAAACCTTGACAATTATATATTTTTACTGATATTCACTCAAGATTTCAAAATCACAATAAGAAAAATGTCTACTATTTATAGCTATTAGTTTAATTGGATTTCTTTTTATATTTTTTCACTGTTTCACATCCTCTAATTAATATTTTGTTTTGTGATCTCTCCTGTACTTTTTACCATTACCAAGGTTCACTACAATACAGCAAAGGTTCGGAAGGAGACATTGTGTATCGCTTCTTTTTAAATCTATTGAAAGCATTTTATTGCCGAGAATATAACCCATAGTCACTCTTCTATTAATATTTTAAATAATGGACTATCTCTGGTAAATTTTCTGTTACTTGTTCAAATATTTTTTTATTTATAAAAAAGGAAAATTAAACTTTTTTCTGATTTATTTTAAAATAATTTTTTCGTCGTTTGAAAGGCATAAACGTTTGACATTGAACATTGCTCATGGGGTAAGCTCAACCTTGTCGACTTACATATTTTTCATTCTATCAACATTTTGAGAATACTAACGATAACGTTTGAAACATTTTTAATCCATATTACCAAATTTGTTAATGAAATTAAAAATTGATTATTTTTAACTAAAAATAATCGTCGATAAGTTAAATTAAATCCGATTAGCATCAATCATTTATTTTAACAAAATTTATTATTATGATATTAACAAAATATAGAATTATCGAAGGAAATATCTAGTTAAAAGTCTTAGCAATCTATTTGTGAAATAATACTGCTAACGGTGGAGAATAAAAAGGGGAAAGAGAAAAGCCGACAGGTTAAGCGGAAAATCCGATTAATATCTCCTCTTGGTTCATAACAAAGTTTTTCATGCGAAACATGAACCCAACGATTCGTTCCCAGTCATTTTCTTGACATTTCTAGATACACGCCGACGATATGTCACTGGCCAAATTAAATTTTCTCCTCGGGGATGGGGGTTGAATATTTGCGGCAAAAGGGGTGGATGGAAACGTTCAATCTTCCTCGTATGTAATATTACAATTCAAAATACCAGATTTTTCATCTAATGTATTCATTCATTTTAATATTTTTTTGCCGACTACGAGAATGCGTGCAATATACATTTAATTTTACATTTTCATAAAAAAACTCGAATTTATCTTGCATGATAAATTGACATTCCCGTTTTTGGGAATCCTCCCAAAAAATCATGAATATTCCGCGCATCATGTTAGCCGAGTAGGTATTTTTGTCTAATTTGTAATAAACACCATTATATATTCTCAGTGATATAAACATTTTATTCCTGAATAAACATTTTCTAAACATATTACCATAAAAATTTACAAATTGATTTTAAATATTACTTCAGTATATAAACATTCGTAAAATTCGGTGTTTTATTAGTATTTTTTAAACGTGTAGAGGTTTACAAGATATTAGAAATAGTTTCAAAGAATCGATCGTTTTCTCTGATGTAGGTGAACTATTTCTAGAAACTTTCAGGTCGCCGTCATTTTGGATGATGCGCTTGGAAGCTTCTAGATACATCAAATTTACCTCACGTATATTATTATCGACTGTGTTAGCAGCACCACAATAGTATCAAAGTTACTTCAACAATAAAGAGGAATTTAGAGGAAATTAAGAATATGGCAACTTCAAAAACCTCTAAGTTTTACACGCATAGAATATACAATGAATCAATGTTTTGCATCTTTGATGACAACAATAGCATTAATATAGAATCATTGACATCAAAGCTATGTAAGCAACTTCTGCATAACATGTTTTGCTCCACAAGTTTATTATCTATTTGACCCGTCACATTTGACCTAAAATCGATAGTCTATTATAGGCAAGGCGTTATTTTTATTTTAGTCACATTGAAGCGAATTGCGTAAAACAATCCAAATATGAACGTTGATCACGTATATAGACCTTTTGTATCCATTGCCCATAGTCAAGATAGACTGTCCGGTTGAATGTTTACAATACCATAAAGAGAGCAATTCTTTTATAAGAGTTTGTGTAAACAAATAATTGGGTTGTACGACAAAAAGAATTCCAAACATTTTTATGAAATACGCTCTCTTTAGACTATTATCAGAGCAAATTAATCTCAGCTTTAAATAGTTACCGTGAATAAATAATGTAATAAATGAAATAATTCACATTGTGTACGGTATTATATCTTTTTCTGCAAAAAAACAACTACAGTATTTGTAAATTAAAATGTAACAATATTACAGTAAATATCACTTTTATATCAATTCTCGTAGTAATCCATAAAATTTTATACATTACCTCCGTAAAAGATACAAAAATTTAGGCTTTTCTTTCTGTCAATTCATCGAAGTAAAGAAAAAATACTCTTTGTGGTTAATAAGTGAGATGATATACGTAAAGATAAATGTAAAGAGTGGTAAGCGTATGTAATGTGGTAAGAATGCGTAGAAGCATATAGTTATGTTAATTACTAAAGCTATACAGCCATCCAGTTAGATCTGTGACATA
>JAPMAF010001890.1:0-10329 GCA_026537445.1 Silvatares holzenthali | reverse complement strand
GTGAGGTAGGTGAACTACCTCTAGAATCTTCCAGAGGTTTGCCGTTCTGGGCGATGCGTTTGGAAGATTCTAGATGCGCGAAACTACCTCACTTATATTATTGCCGATTGTGTGAGTGCCACCACAAACTGTTTTATTAATTAATCTTCTGCACCGCAAATACAGGACACATACGGGTGAACGGCCCTACAAGTGTGAAATATGCAGCAAGGATTTCAGTGCTCGCTCCAGCTATGTGGTGCATATTAGAGCCCACACAGGGGTTAAACCCTACCAGTGTTCATGCTGCCATAAGGCGTACGTCACATCTACTGCACTCAAGGTATAATCAATACATAAAAAAAAAACATTTTTATATCTTTAAAGTTTTTATTTAAAAACAAACCTTAGCTTAGGTATCTCTTCTGTTTGTTATATATTATTAGACTACATAATAATTATATTTTTTACCAAACATTTATGTAATATCGATCTATAGTATTTGTCGCAGCTTAAAATGATTACTACATCTTGTAAAAAACAAATCAGTCAGAGGAATTCAAGGGAGGGCAGAGACAGAGCGAGCACCGACATTGCGTCTGGCAGCCGTAGTGATCTTTCTTCCTTGGTTTCACTTTAAATATACAATAAACCATATTATAATATACATTAACTTTGTTATATACTTTTACAAACATTTGTCATGTCAATCTGTAGTATTTTTGTAATCAATTATTTTGTTTTAATATAAATTGTACAAGATGTTTTAGTCGTATATATAGTTCAATAGAAATGCACTTTATTTCTAAAGCGCTCTTGGGGTGATTTTCAATCACGAAACAGCACTATATGAATTATCCTATAAATAAAAAATAAATAAATAAACCACAAAACAACTGAGGAGAAAGTGGGAAAAAAATCAATTTTAGATTATCGGCCGAGTGAAAATTTAACTTATATTTTTTTAATCCCAGTTTAAAAATATTCTAGGCTGACTTTTCACTCAGACAGACTCGCCCTGAAGATGGACACGGTAATATGGTCCGTTGGCAAACAAAATGTCACAACATAACATGACTACCCAAAATCCTTTAACTTGCGAAACTTTTGGTCATAAAAACTAAGACAATATGCTCTGACTTTTTTTTTTATTTTATACTACACGTGACACCATGGCACCACCATCCATCTGGGACTGTAACATACTGTACAATTGCACATGTAAATGCTGTGTAGCTGTTGGAGAACCAGGTTTTCAATTTCTCCTCCAACTGCTACACAGCATTTACATGTGCAATTGCGCTGAATGTTAAAAACCCAGACAGATGGTGGTGTCGTGGTGTCTCATATGTAGTAAAAGATATAAAAAAATGCTAGCTCTGCAGAATAAATACAAGCCAAAATTAGATCTATCCATAATTTTTTTCGAAATAAAGGGCATTCGTATTAAAGTACTTTTTTTTTATATATATGTAATGGCCTTCATCCACTAGGGATGTTCTTAGCCAAATTAAAGTACTTAATATTTAAACTGTTAATTACTTAAAAAAAATATTTTTTAAAAATCGTTCAAACGAAGAATATTTCTATTTCATTTGTCATCCCATATTTTGTTTCTCTCATGTTACTATTGAAAAGAATCTGGTCGGAGAGTGATTGATATTTCAATTTTCTTGCGTTTTCTTTTAAAACTCTACCATGGTTCCTGACTACGTCATACATATCTGCATAATTCTGATCGTGCTAATACTTGTGAAAAATCTACTGTAGGTCCACATGAGATATCACAGCGGAGAGAAGCCATATGTTTGCCCACAGTGTGGCACTTCCTTCATCAGATCCGATCTCCGGAGCTTGCATATGAAGACTTGCTGCCCTGGTGTTGTTGCTGAGCCGGTTTCACAGGTAAAATTAACAAGTGCTTTATTTCTTGTCGAAATTGGAACTTAGGAAACATCCATTTGGAATTGTGCCAAAAAATAACGTTTCGAGTAGCAGATTCTTACATATAATTTGTTTAGTCGGCTTCGTGGTCGAGTGGTTAAAGGCACTTGACTAAAGCGTTGGAGGAACGCTGGAGGTCGCGGATTCGAATCCCCCCGGAGTGAAAAAAATATGCATATTTTTATAGTAATGCATTTTTCAATTCAGATTTTAAATATATGTGTAAAAAATTTAAAAAAAAAATTAAAACTGCAAAAAATGTATTTAAAATATATATTCACTCTGGGTTGGAAGAGTGGTCGATCTTGTATCGCCCTGGAGCAATACCACCATTCAGTATTGTAAGCCACATAATATGGTTTTATCCATGTTTCGGGACTAGAATTGGATAACCAGGTTTTCAATCCCTCCTCCGACTGCTACACAACATTTATATGTGCAATTGTACAGTATGTTACAGACCCAGATGGGATGGTGGGGTCATGGTGTCTCATGTGTAGTATAAGATAAAAAAAATAAAGATATTAGGAAAGAGTGTGGAGCGGGTACAAGCGTTATTGATAAAATGAAAAGAAATTCCTTGGGATGGTTTAAGCATGTTGATTGAATGGATACCGAGTTAATAGTATGGAAAATTTACGATGCTAATATAGAAGGTGTGCGACAGAGGAATGAAAATCGATAGCTGTGTTCGTAATTATAATAAAAGCAGCACTGGCAAAAATATTTAAATTACCGATTACAAATTACAATGAATATTGTATTTTATTATCTGATTACTTTGTTTAAAATCACAGATTACTGAAGTAATTGATTACAAAAACAAATACTTACTATAATTTATTTTTATAATTTATTTATTTATGTACATTTTTTTTTACACTCCGGCGGGATTTGAACCCGTGATCTCCAGCGTTCCTCCAACGCTTTAGTCAAGCGCCTTTAGCCACTCGACCACAAGACCAAATGATTATGTTGTGCAAATTTGTTTCATTCTGATATTGATAATTTTGCTCAATAATGTATTTTAGGTAAATGGTATTATATTTGTTCATTCGTAACACAATGATTTTCATATAACCCGAATTTTGTTATCCTGTTATGAACAATCTGTGTAATTAATTAAATAATTTAAAAGGGTTAACATGTCATCGGCCTCGCGGTCGAGTGGTTAAGACGCTTGACTAGCTTTGGAGGATCGTTGAATGTTGCGGGTTCGAATCCGGAGTGAAAAAAATATATTTTAAAATGCATTTTTCGATTCAGATTTAAAAAAAAAGATGTGTTAAAATATATTTAAGAAAAAAAACAAAACAGCAAAAAATGTATATTCATTTGAAGCAATACCACTGTTCACTATTGTACGCCATGTGAAATAGATTTAACCATGTTTTGTGATTAGAACTGAGAAACCTGGTTTTCTTTCTCTCCTACTACTATTCAACATTTACACATGCAATTGCGCTGAATGTTACAGACCCAGATGGATGGTGGTGTCATGGTGCCTCATGTGTAGTATAACATATAAATTAAAAATATATTTTTTTATTGAAATCATCTTTTCAGCAATGAATGCGTTTATTTCTTTTTTATTTAGTCACCAGAGACTACAGAGAAAAAAATAGTACTTATTTACTATAAAAAAATATGTATTTTTTTATACATATCTCACCTTGTGTGACTTCTATACTGTTTGGTTTTTTTTTTTACTGTTTGGGTTTATAGTGATTTTTCTTTTAACGACTAATACGCTAACAATTTTGTCAATACCACATTGTTCATTAACTTGTAATTTTTGCTACCATACAGTGAATTTATTATGTATCACCATCTGTATTTCTTTAGAGAATATCTTATGATATAATTATAATCTGTTTTTATAAGGGTCGGATAGCTATCAATTCGTAATGAATTTTTCAACCTTGCTGGTTTTAATTATTTTTGTGTATTTATTATATCCAGAAAATACCACTTTATTATTTAATGTATTTATGTAATCCACATGAGAGACATCACGATGCCACTATATCCAACTGGATCTGTGATATTAATCAAGGAAGCAACCTTCAATTGCAATAATTTCCATTTGATGGTAATCATAACCTTCACTTTCCTCAGTTCAGACCTTGATAGTTAAATTATCTGAGTAGATTGATTGATTGATTTGAGTTGATAATAAAATTATGAATTTAATATAATAAATCACATCATGCAGTTGTTCAGTAGGGCCAAAAATTGTATTTTTCTTCAACTCCATTATTTATATAATCGTCAATTGAATCTCACTATAACACTGTGGATGTGGTGACATCATTCACTGCCATCTCTTTTGAGCAATTCGCCTTGCACCGCAACTGGAAGGATACTTTTCACAATTCCGCAAGTTTTTTTGGTTTATCTGACCCTAGTTCTACCCTACCTCAACCCTTTATCTTAGTCACTCTCGTCCCTATCCAACTCTGTTATTTGTTTCTTTTTTTGCCTTGTGTTTCTTCATAGAGACAATCAAAGTGACACTAACAGGCATTGAATCTATTAAATAATACACCCCTGCAAACCATACTCGAATATGATACATTCCCTCCGGTGGAACCTCTATGCAGATGCTACTTAAAAAAATCATAACATTTGGTAATAGAGCTACTAGATTTTTTTAACTATATTAAAATTTTCTCTTTATGTTGCTTAAACTCACAACGACATCACAATGCTTTCCCAGCCCTCTGCAATCCCAATCTGACCTGGCAAACTTTCCTATTCCCCTGAGTGAAGACAACTCTCAAACGATGCCGCCAGAGATTGTAGCACAAGTCTTAGCGGCTTCGACGCTCTACTTGAAGAGCGTTCTGGAAAAGGGGTTCCAGGGGTGACTTCCAAGTGTAGAAAACCATTTGGCTGAAATGTGTGGATGCTCAAGGATCCTATTATGAAGAATTTGAATTGTTTGTATGAAGTGGTGTGCTTATGTGAGAGATATTCAATATTATCATTGATTTATATTATTATTTTGTAAACCTGGGCAGGACTAAATAATAATTTAATCAATATCATTATAATATCAAATATAACTTCTATAGAAGATATATCACTATTTGTCTGGTTATCTTTAATATATTTTTTTCCGAATTTGGTTTCATTACTTTTTATACAAACTCTGTATGTATAGTCAAGTGGAAATGCGCACTCCTCCATAACAATCTATCTATAATAGAATAAATAAGATTTATTATTATTGTTGTCATTCCTTTGATGTTAAAAATCAATTTGTCCCAAGTTTTACTCTCGTCTTCTGCTTTTTATTTGGTTTTATCACTAATTTTGAAGCATAGATAATATACTTCACAATTGCAACAATATCTTTTAATTTTTCCGTTTAAATTTTCATCAGACATACTAAAACTTTATTATCTCTTGCAAATTTCCCACACAATCTTGTATCTAATCGATCATTGGTATCACATTTATATATAATCCTATTTATTATGCAAAACAAATTTATAAATGTTTTATCTCAAGATAGGGAGTGTAATATCTCCGTGGTTATTCAACTTATATATAAAAAAGAGGTGAAGAAAATTAGCGTTGGTGTTGGTGCGGAAATGAATGAAAGGAAAGTATGTTGTTAATTTTATGCGAATGATGCAGTGTTTGTGGCGGGAATGAAAGCGATTTACAAATGTTAATTACCGAGGTGTATAAGGTATGTAAGAGTAGCGATTTACTGATGAATGGTAGCAAATCGAAAATAATGGTTTTTAAGAAAGGTGATGAGAAAACTGAGTGCAAAATAAAAGTTGAAAATGAGGAATTAGAGCAAGTTGAAGAGTTCATATATTTAGGAAGTATGTTTACAAGGGATGGAAGATGTGAAAATGAAATTGAAAAGCACGGGAAGGGAGAAAATAGAGTGAATAATGCACTAAACGCTGTTATATGTAATAAAAAGCTATCCAAGAGTGGTCTAATGGTAGTACATAACAGGATATTGGTAACAACTTTGATACGTAAGTGAAGTTTGAATATGGTAGAAAAGGAATGAAAGTAGAATAAATGCTGTTGAAATGAGATCTCTTAGAAGAATGTGTTAAAACAATATATGATGGAGTAAGGAATATATAAGGAAAGAGTGGGGAGTGGGTGCAAGTGTTATTGACAAAATTAGGAAAAGTGCTTAGAGATGGTTTGGACAAGTAAAAAAATTACAATACAAATGTAAAAAGCACGAGACAGAGCGTCCGAGCAAGACAAACACAGCATGATGAAAATTTTATTTGATGGTTCTGTTTGTAGTTATAATAATCACAGAGTATGCATAAGAAGATATATGAACGTGGATAAGGCGAGAGAATTATGTCAGGATAGAGTGGTGTGGTGTTCGATCGTCTCTGCCTTTCGGGGAAGTGGCATGATGGTGTATTGTATTGTATTATCACTAGATAGCAGCTGCATTTTTTATACTTATTTATGAATCAGGATAAAAGTATATTGTTTTACTTGTTTATCATATTTATTGCGATGGAACCGTTACGTGAATTTCTTTTGAATTTTACTGAAAAACACTTTAATCTGATGCCTGCGTGAATGTACTCAAAGAAAGGTGTGTCTTTTAGTTTATCTCTGCCTGATAACGGAATACAAAATTTTATTTAAACACATTATCACTGTATGTTATCAGGGCAAATATTGACGTAGGCATTACGGTAACGTTTCTGTTTTCACATTTCTTCTCAGTTTAAAAAATATGTTTTCAGAGACTAATTGACTCTGCTATTCTCTAATGTACAATGATGACATCCACAGATTTGTTTTCATCTAGTTTTGAGCATTGTTAATTTGCTCAGTTATTTAAATTTGCATTAATATCAAATACTTGAAAGTAGAACAATTATATAAGTAGATAGAATCTTTCCTTTACCTATATTCTATATCCTCACCTATCATCTTTAAATTGCTCAATCTGTCTACTTATGAACTCCGAATATACACTGTTTCCTGTTATTAAGTTTGTTAAGGGATAATAAATTATTTTAGTAGTTATATGGGAATGTGTTCTGAAAGTACTTCAATAAATTTATCTGCGAAAAGAATGCTAGATGATTAGTATTATAATTATTAACTACACAACTCATGAATACTTTTCAGCAAATAATTTTAAGAGATGCATTTAATATTTACTTCTATAATTCATCTCAGAGAGGCTTGTTTTGCACCCACTTTGGAAGAGCATTCATGGAAGAGCCCCGTCACATAAAGTGCCCACTCAACGAAGTTCTTCAGTGATCCCTTTTAGCCGTCCTATAAGAGCCGTTAAGAAAGTCAATCTGAGCGTACATTTCCAATCATTCAGAGTATTGAGAACACTTAACTCCTTGAGACTCAGTGGCATCATTCATGCACTTGTACTTCAACAACTCTTTCCGGAAAACAAAACCAGTGCAAATCACATAGCGGGGATGTTAAATGTGTGTATTTGGAAACATTATAAAATATTCTATCTACTGCATTCAAAACAGATTGAAATTTGTTCAATTTATATTCTGGTAATCCCATATAGATATTGATATAGTCAAATATTGTCGTAAGTTTTCACAACAAAAAAGCTAGTTTGCGCACAGACCGATTCTGGTGAAGAAGAACAATGAAATACTGTCCAAATCAACGCTAAAGAACATCATAACAACCCAAAAGTTTTTGACTTGCTTGACAGTGCATTATAGTAATTCATCTGCTACCCCACAAATCATTGACCAAAAGTTAAGTACCTCAACTGGAAAATAGATGAATTGCAAAAAGGGGAGTTCTTGAGGTTCTAATAAAAAATTAGTTAACATATAGATATTTTCTATCTTCTTGCGATTATAGAGTGCGGAATACTGTTGATCAATGAACATAATAAATGCTGTATGCTATAATTCTCTCAAAATCAAAACAGCAAAAATATACATTTAAAAATGTATATTCACTCTGGACTAGAAAAGAGTGGCAGGTCTTGTATTACCCTGGAGCAATACCATCGTTCAGTATTATAAGCCACTTGAAATGGATTTATCCACGTTTTGTGACAGAACAGAATTACCAGCTTTTCAATCTCTCTTCAGACTGCTGCACAGCATTTACATGTGCAATTACACTGAATGTCGGAATTACACGGATGGTGGTGTTGTGGTGTCTCATGTGTAACATAAGTTAAAAAAGAATTTAAAAAGTGCAACTATTCACAATGCATCGAAGAAGAATATTTTCTATAGGTGCAAGTAGGTTAAACCATTCCTAACTCAATGATAGTTATTGAATGATTTGACAATTCTATTGTTTTATGGGTAAATATATAATGTATTATATTTCCATATAATCAATATCATTATTATCTTGATGTTGATATATCGGCAAATGGCGTGATGTTATGTGTGTATGGGCGTGTGTTATGTATTATATGGATGTAGGTCGATAAGACAATGAATTTATTCAATATTAATCTGCTATCTGAAGTAGCACGTACCAAGATAATGTATCGTAAAACTTGCAGATTAATCTTTGATTTATTTTATATGTGGCGCAGGAGAAAATTATTATCAAACTTATTAATAAATCGATCTCGTGGTCGAGTGGTTAAAGGCACTTGACTAAAGCGTTGGAGGAACGTTGGAGGTTGCGGGTTTGAATCCCGCCGGAGTGAAAAATAAATATGTATTTAAAAATGCATTTTTCTATTCAGGTTTTAAATATATGTATAAAAATATATTTAAAAAATCGAATACAGAGAAAAAAATGCATTTCAAAAACATATATTTACTCTGGACTGGAAAAGAGTGGTAGATCTTATATCGTCCTGGAGCAATACCACCGTTCAGTATTGTAAACCACGTAAAATGAATTTATCCATGTTTCGTGACTGGAACTGAATAACCAGGTTTTCAATCTCTCCTCCGACTGCTACACATCATTTACGTGTGCAATTGTACAGTATGTTACAGACCCAGACGGATGGTGGTGTGAAAATAAAAAAAATAAAAAAATTCAAATATAAATTTCTAATCTTTCAAAAATATCTCACTCGGCTACAATTGACTTCAGTTACATTCTTTTTTTGTTTACTCTGATGAATAAAAATGTTTAAGATATTCATCTGTGTTCGTTTATTTGATGAAACCAATCAATTTATTCAACAGCATCAAAGCTGTGCATAATATTCTAATAGACATTTAAAGATATGATAAATTTGAGATATATATCTTATCTTTCAAAAATGGCCATAAACAAGAATATTCAAGATCATTGAACCCTTAACCTTTTTATTACCAATGATATCACAACTGAATTTAAGACACCCTTGATCTACTACATACATCACTATCTATATGGCGTTCATTAACCCTCTTTGTTTTTAATGTCTATAATGAATGTCATTTCATCTTTCATCATCATGATCATCTTTATCTTTGCAACCATTGTTGGATATAAGCTTGTACCATGTCGCACCAACTCTTAATTCTATATCTTTCATGTTGTTCAGCTCTTAATGGTGTATAGCTATTTTTCCTCCCTACTTCCTCTCTATCAATTTGAAATGGTATTTTTATATTCTCTTATTTTGTTAGTTTGATTATTGAATTTTTAATATTATTATAATAATTAAGTGGAAGTGGAATGGTCAAGGAGTAAGAAAGTAATATTTTTAAAGAATGTCGAAAGAATGGCATATGAAAGACTGTTGGTTCATAAAGTATCGATAAAATCTGAAAAGATTTTTATGCCCGTAAGGACTAAATAAATAAATAAAGACTAGTAAAACAGATCTACTGCGCAAATCTAAGTGGAAGAGCAGTACGGGGAAGATCTAGAAAAACTTGGCAAAAACATGTTTCTCAACTTCTTAGCGGCAATGAAAGGAACTTCAACTACTGTCGTGCATGATGTATAAATTTGGAGGAAGCAAGAGGTATGTGTCAAAATAGAGACAGGTGGCGCTCCATTCTCTTTCTCTACCTTTATAGGGACTCGGCGTGTTGTTATGTACGTGTGTAGTAAATGAGGAATCAACATCCGTCTCTGCAATGAAAGATAATGTGGTGGGTATTTTTCTCTTTTCTGCACCAGTTCTATCTCTCTTTTGGCTGCTACTATTGTCTACCATCTATTCTCATAGATCTCACACCTCTTTGTCTCAATCGCCACAGGAGCACTCTCTTAGTCCAGTTTTTTTCCGATAATGCAATTTTTTACTTTGCAACCTGATACGAAGGTTGTTAACCACTATGCAACATTCAATGTTGTGGTTTTACAATCCTTATTTCTTCTCTGGATGTGCAGCACTGTCTATAATCTAAATCTTTTTTTTTATCTTTTACTACACATGAGACACCACGACACCACCATCCATCTGGGTCTGTAACATACTGTACAATT